>MJUU01016941.1:162036-198727 GCA_002080025.1 Modiolus philippinarum | reverse complement strand
TGCAGATATTCGGCTAATATTTTGTATGTTAGTTAGGTATGATGAGTTACAAGTCAAGTTTAAGTTTCGTATTGGTCCGCTGATTTTTGACCAAGTTACGGCCCTTGGACTTAGAACATTTCACTAAAATAACAGTTTTCCGCACTTTTTTTCGTAATGCTTGCAGATATTGGGCAAATATTTTGTATAAGAGTTCAGTACGATGAGTTACAAGTTGAGTGTTAGTTAGGGCCCCGCCACTTTGTGGGGGACGCCCTATAGTAATCAGTCTGTCCGTCCGTCTGTCCATCCGTCCGAAACAATCCTGTCCAAGCATAACTTTTTTCTCTTTTCAGATAGGCTTTTGATATTTGGTATGTAGATAGATCACCTCTAGACGACGTGTCCCGTACCTTAGTTGGTGACCTTTGACCTTGACCTTTGACCTCAGGATCACATTCATGCTTTTTCAATGACAAAGTCGTGTCTGGGCTATTACTTTTTATTCTTTTGAGATAGGCTTTTGATATTTCGTATGTGGATAGATTGCTTCAAGGTGACATGTCACGGACAATATTTGATGACCCTTGACCTCTAGGTCACACTTGGAGCGGGGCCCACAGAGATGGATACCATCTCACTGATGTCTAGTTTTTCCAATACCTTTTTAAATCGGAGTGCAATTGCAGAGGCACAAATTTTTTAATCAACATTTAACAATGAAATTGGAAGCCAATTTTTCAGATAAAATTTAGGCTTGCCCTCTTTTGGAAGACATGTGATGACACCTTTCCTCTGGGAAACAGACAAACATCCTCTTTCATATGCTTGATTAAAAGATCTAATGACAAAGTATTTAAATCAGACCAAAAAAATTTATAAACCTCAACAGTAAAGCCATCAAGTACTGGTGACTTACCATTTTTCATATTTTTTAAGGATATAAGCATTTCTTCTGGTTTTAAGTTACCTTCTAAGTTTTCACTTTCCTCAGGAGTAAGCTTACTAATAAAAGGGTTATTTTCATCAAAAAAGGTGTGATGTTGCTCAGTGACCTTCATGCCTTTAGACGCATATAAATTCTCATAAAATATTTTTTGTTGTTTTAAAATTTCATCTTGACTTGTAATCTCAATACCATCATCTATAATAAGTTTCGGAATAGATTTTTCTGTAAAGTGTCTCTTTTCAAGATTACAAAAATACTTCCTACTCCTTTCGCCTTCCACATTCCATTTTGCTTTAGATCTTAAAATAATGCCCCTAATTTTATCCTCCCTTAATTTTTTAAGTTCTGTTTCTACCCTATTAATTTCCTCACTATTATCTCCTCCTGTTACCTGTAATTCTCTAAGTCTGAATTCAAGATTTTGTTCATTTTTATCTCTCTCCTTTTTCTTAAAGGATGAGTAGGATATAGATTTCCCTCTAATAATGAGCTTGAGAGTTTCCCAGAGCAATTGGTCATCAATATTATAACTTTTTTCAAACAGATTTTCAGTGTCATCAACCTTATACTGGTTAACCGTATCATTAATACACTCTTTAACAATTTTAATATATTCCTCGTCATATAATAAGGAGTTGTTAAACTTCCAGGTCCCCTTTCCCTGCTTATGTTCACTAAAACTCAGTACAATATGAACTGGGGAGTGGTCCGACCGATATGCAACACCTATATCTGCTTCGGTAATAAATGCTTGAAAATCAGATGATGTCAAGAAATAATCTAACGCGCTTGTTAAATCTGGATTAAATTCTCTAAATATATCTATCAAATCCAATTCGTCCATCTTTTGATGAATCTGTTTTTGAGACCTTTCATTATTTTTATGAATATAATTTAAAGTATCTATAAGATATAGTCCTGTGGAACATTCCAATCACCACTAACAATGACAGATGAATTCCCTAAGGATTCAATATTTTGCTGTACTTTACTAAAAAATGCTGGACTGTCATTGTTAGGGCCATAAATAACTGCCAAAGTAAATTGATAATCCTGAATCTTCAGACTCAACATTAGAAAATTTCCTGTATCATCATAAAGTTCTTTTATGATATAAAATTCAAACGAATTCTTAAAAAGTATAGCAACCCCTCTGCTGTTTGTAAAAAAAAAAAAACAGTTTAAACTTCACATTTTATAAGGTAATTCATTTTATAATGTCCTAATTATATTCTTTAATATTTTTTTCAGCACCAGCGACAAAGGTATGTCCACCAAATTGGAGAGGTTTCCAGGATAAATGTTATTTATTGATTTTCAACAAAACCACATGGACCAATGCCAGACAAGATTGTTGTATTATGGGGGCTGACTTAGCAACAGTCAATAGTCAGGCAGTACAGGATCTTGTCTATACAATCATGAGTAACAGTGAGTTCTGAGTAAACAAAGAGTAAATATTTCATACTGGGCAATAAATTGTTGTGAATTATAATATAATTACATATTTTGAAGAAGAAGAATGTTTTATTGTCCATTAAATGGGCCCACGAGGGGCATGATACAAAAAACACATACAAACAAACAAAGTAAAACAGAATACAATTCAAAATGACAATATATACATGCTCATGTCTAAAAATCAACAAATTGTAATGACTAGTGCACTCAAGTGCAACCATGGCGAGGTTTCTGCAAATTGATAAATATGCATTTAACATGTCTAATATTTTCCTGTCTTCCTTATTGACTTATAAAAAATATTTTCGATTATATACAATGAGTAAGCTTAATGCAGGCTGCAAGCCTAGGTTGCCATCCTCGTGCCTAATGCAGGCGAGATAGCAATAAGAGGTAACTCGTCCGCAAAAGGCACCAAGGGACAGTGCTAAATGGCTCACCCAGACTTTGCCTGAATTATAAATAGATTAATAAGTTAATAATTACTAAAGGGGGCTTCAAGAAAGGGTGGCCATCTTTGTGCCAAGTGCAGACATGTTAGCAGTATGGGTAACATAACTGCAAAGGGCACCAAGGGACGATGCTTAATGACACACCCATCTTTACCCTTAAACAAGAGACAGAAATTTTTTTTTCTAACAAATCAGATTAGGTCTTGCTTTCTTTGATTAGCTCACATATTTTTATAAAGACGTCAACATTCTCTGTGTTAAGTATCCAAATTAGCTTTTCATTGTTATTTAAATGAAGAAAGTTTGGACATACAGTGATAACTGTGTCAATTATATGATTTGTTGCGTCTTCGTGGAATTTACATGAAAACAAAAAATGCATTTCGTCATCCACCTCGCCAGAGCTGCACCTGAGGCATGTCCTATTTTGTCGGGGAGTACCCTGATATAGACCTTGCTCAATTGCGAGCCTATGTGCAGAGATTCTCAATCTAGTGAAATTTTTCCTGTGCTCAGGGGAGCGAAGTAACATTAAATAAGGTTCTATACCAAAATTACACTTGAATTTGACATAAGTGCATAGTTTGCCCTCTGAACTCTTCCTGAGTTCACATAACCAATTTCCTACATAATACTGGTACAAGTATTTTTTATACATGTTTTTGAACTTGTAAGGTCCAACCTTTTTTTAAGTCAATGATACCAGGGATGTGCCTCAAAACAAATGCAATTGAGCCATACCACGACTGTATTTTTTGTTTATGTAGGGATTGTGACTCACAATAAGCTTCTCTTAATATTGGAAACATGGATCCTAGATTTTCAAGGCGATACCAGTATTTTAACATGGATTTTATCACATCGTAATGTAAAGGAAAGCGCCCCAATTCAGAGAGAGTGGCAAGATTTGTTGCTTTCTTATTCACCCCTAAAACAGTTTTGCAAAATTTTATATGCAAGTTATCTGCAGGTAATTTGGAAAATGCGTCCCCTATTGCAGAGCTATTTGAGGTTAACTTTTTTTAAATGGATTAAAGTATCCCCAAATTTCTGCCCCATATATATAGAATATAGGACTTTTTGTTATTGATACGGACTTTATCACGGTAGTATATCAGGTGAGCCCGCCAGGGCGAACCTGATATGCTACCGTGATAAAGTCCGTATCAAAAACAAAAAGTCCTATATTCTGTTTATCGGGAATTTCCAAATGCTGCAGTTTCGTTGTTAATTTTGAAAAAAAATAAGGGGAACTCTTTCTTTGGCGAATAATTCATGCGTAAACTGTATTGTGCACAATTCTTGTTGACGTCAGGGTAGTGTGACGTCACATCCTTCTGTACGTTGGGTTTGAACAAGACACGTCTTGTCATTTTAATTTCGTTGGAAATAGTGTAACAAATGATGAAAATAGCCTCATTCAACTGGTATAAAACAACATACAATCAATGCCGTAACATAGTAAGTAATTATTGCTTCAAATGGACATCACCCGAGAAGATTAATTTGTCAAAGACAGACCGTCATTTGAGCATGGCGCCTTTCTTGTCACTCAATACACCCTGCGTAATTCAGTATTGTAGGGGTTTGTAGTAACGAGGTAGGCGTCTCTTTGTCTTCATTTAAACTCGGCGACAGTTCAGTGGAAGAAAGCAAACCATCATAGCGAATTGGATGCATGGCCTGATTTTTTTATTGCAGTGTCAAGGTATGAATTTTTCATAAAATACAAACAAAAGTTATAGGAAAACGTGTATTTCTGTTTGAATTACGAACAATTTCATTGTTTACTGTTTGTTGTCGCAAATAATTTTCATTCTTTAGTTGACTTTACATTCACATTCAGATTAATGCGCGTCGCTTCGATTCGCGCATGTCATCTGACGTACTGACCCAATAAATTTTTGATATGGTCCAGTACGTTGATAATGACTTTATTGGTCAGTACACATCAAAGGCAAGAAGCATAAATTACCGATAAAATAAAATAGGTTTAACTGTATGGTCAAACACATGTATACAATTTCTGACATTTGGATTGAGAGACAGGAAATCTTTCCGAAGTTTATGGTATTCTTTTTGAGCTTTATTATATAACTCCCTCTGAGCACACAAAAAAGATCCAGATGCACTAAAAGTTATACCTAGGTATTTACAATGCTGTACACATTTAATAACACTGTTGTCATACCTGAACATGTGTTTAATGTGTCTGCCTGCCTTGTGGAAATTATTATTTTAGTTTTTGAAATGTTAAGTTGTAGACACCAATCATTACAATATAGGTTTAGCTGACCCAGTTTCTTTTGGAGTCGAACAGCAGAAGTTGATAAAAGAACAATGTCATCTGCATAGAATAGACAATTTAATAGTCTTGCATTTATTTCTACAGGATCAGGAGTGTCTGAAAGGGATGTTGGTAGATCATTAATAAAAATGTTAAACAAGTTCGGACTTAGATTGTCACCCTACTTTACTCCAACATCTATTTGGAAAAAATCTGAAATTTTATTTTTATCAGTTCTAACACACGATTTACTGTGATCATACATATTTTTAATTAAATTGTAAAAATTAGAACCAATCCCTATTTTCAATAATTTCAATTTAATCCCCTGGTGTATAACTGTATCAAAAGCCTTTTTAAAATCAACAAAGCAGGCAAACAATCTACCATCTTTTTTGCAACAATATTTATCAATCAAAGTTTTTAAAATAAACATATGGTCTGATGGTCTTGCTTTTTTTTGTAAAACCTATTTGAGCATCATTAATAATATTGTTTTTGTCCAAATATTTATGCAGGCGGGTATCTAAAATTTTATTGAAGAGTTTTCCCAGTGCAGCAGTAATTGTGATCCCTCTATAGTTATTAGGATCTGAAGCATCGTTGGCTTTATGAACCGGCACTACATAACCAGGAGTCCAGGTTTCTGGGTATATCCCAGTTGTTAAACACAAATTAAACAGCTTCAAAAAACAAGGCAAAAGTGACTGTTGTCCAGATTTAAGCATATTGTTAGTAATATTGTCTAAACCTGCCGCTTTATTTATCTTCAGGCTTGCAATAGCATCAGA
Source organism: Modiolus philippinarum (assembly GCA_002080025.1). Lineage (NCBI taxonomy): Eukaryota > Metazoa > Mollusca > Bivalvia > Mytilida > Modiolidae > Modiolus > Modiolus philippinarum. The sequence goes on along the minus strand of MJUU01016941.1, from coordinate 192,808 downwards.
AATTTTGGATTCTGTTATCCTCATGTAAAGTTCACTGAAAGTTATTTCTTTTTCTAATGTATTAACTTTTTGTTCCAGAATTTTTATTCGGTCTTTAAACTCGTGTTTTAGTTGATTTAAGCTCTGGAAATGTGTAAACCAGGTTGAGGGCTTTACCATTGAACAGTCACTTTTACCTTCTTTCCCTTGAAGTTCATTTATTAATTGCCAATATTTTTTAGGATCTTCATCATAAAGATTTTCAATCTGACTTAGTAAGGACTCTTTGTACTCGCGGTACTTTGTTTTCCTTGTCTTGGAATAAATTCTCAGCAACTTATAGAAATGATCTTTGACTGAGGGGTCATTTGGAAATTTTGAATATATCTTACCATAATTTAGAAGATTAAGTGTCATTTTGAATATATCCCTATCATACCATTTTTTACTCTTTGTCTTCTTTCTTAAACAAGGAGGTTTGCGTCGCTTGAGCGATTTATTGGCAGTGATATCGGTGATATCGGTGATATATCAGTGATATAAATAAGTGATATCGGGCAGATGTTGATCATGTCTATTGAAAGAAAGTGATATATGGCAGTCTGCTATATGACTTATGTCTGTGACCTAATTTCAGGGTCTAGTGAACACATGTTTGGTTTCTTGCTATCTTCTAGTGGTAAGTCAATGGTATTTGGAGTTTGGTTTGATCTTGGGTAGAACAAGACAGTCTACCACATGGCCAATGTCAGTGACTAAAATTCACAGTTTAGGGGGGCAGGTAAAGTTATTTCATTGGGTCATTTTGATTTGTCACATTATTTTAATGGCCAATCAGGGACGTGCCAGACATCTTTTAGGGTCTAGTCACTTTTTTATTGAGGGTCTTGAGCTAAGAAGGCCTATTTTTTAGAATTCATAAAAACAACTTTCAGCACATGACTCCATCAGTATAACATTTCATTGCATTAATTATTGTATTAAAAAGAAATGTAACAACATATTTTCCTATTTTTTACATGTCTTCAAAAGCTGTTGAAGCAAATAATTCCCATATAGGTGTATGTCCTGTCCTTATCCATAGAAAAATGTCAGTTTTCAAAATTATTTGTAAAGTCATTGCAACAGACTATATTTTGTCAGTATGGGATGTGTATTGGAAAATGTGACAATAGACATCTGGAATATCTTTTTAAGAAATGAATGCCAAAAAAAAGGTACATGCTAGTATGAAGGTAAAATTACTCTAATTCTAAGACCCGATAAAGGGACATGACAAGCAACAGATAAGACCTAAACGGTAGAAGTAAGGGAGACAATTTACCTGTGATTGCATCTAACATTATTTTACAGGCGTACATGCATCAAATGTATGGATTGGACTGAATGATAAAAAGGAACAGAATTATTTTGAGTGGGCAAATGGAGAATTAACTCAATATACAAACTGGAATGTAAACCAGCCTGCCAGTACCAACAGTGTTAATGAAAATTGTGTGATGATAAACAAAACTGTAAGTCTGGTATAATTAAGTCTTCTTTTGGTACAGGTGTTACTAAATTGAAGTAATTGTACCCTTGTACAAAATGCCAGGAAGTTGAGATTACTTGGTAAAATTTGCTTAGCATATTGATGCAAGTAGAAATAAATCATAATAAATGGAAATTCTGGTGCTAGTTTATTTTGAAATGTTACTGATGTGGAAAATCCTTTGACTTATGTTCTCCTAAATATGTATATGTTTAGCACTTTGGAAAATTTAATCTCTATACCATATATAAAAATCTGTGAAAAAAAAGTCAAAACTCACATACAAATTTGTGGAGTGAAAAAAATCAATACCTTTGTAAAAATTGGTGAAAAAAATCAATAAACATATATGAATAAGATGAATTGCCCTATCTAGTAGTGAAATAAAATGTAATAGTTTACCCTTTTGCTGACTTGTTTAAAGCTACAATTTGGCATAGTTTCTGTGATTTTTCACCTCATATTCATTTCCCTAGATGCTTTGTTTTGAGTCGTTTTAACCTGGAGATGGGATGTTGTCTCCTTGACATTTACCCCATTTCTTTTCTTTTTCTTACTTATTTCTGTACTTACACTGTAGATATTAATGCTGTTGAAAAAAAATATTCTGTTATGAGAAATGTAGGCACCAAGTTTTGTTTCCTTTTTTGGTTGTTTGAAAAATATGAAGGAAACACATAGACAATCTGGAAACAGCAACTCAATTTGATTGCTTTGCTCAGACAGTAGAAATATCCCTTATGAAAAGCGTACAGGAGATACCATCTTTTAAATACACTAGGATACCTGGGTGTTGGGTGTCTCTATTATATACTAATATCTGTTTGAAAAAGTTATTGCTCATGATAGGCATAAGAATTTATAAGACAAAATGACTCAGAACTTAACTAGGGACCCCTGATGAGGCAGACTTGAAATAGACAAACAGTCAAGATTATGTATAATCTTAGCATGTATATTTATTGTAGGATGGAGGCTGGCAAGACCAGAACTGATGAGCCAGACCAATGTCTGTGTATGAGGGAAAAGATGGGTTCCTCCAAACCCACACCACAACCAATGTACCCTTGCTGTGATATTGTTTTGTATTTATATTGTAGGATGGAGGCTGGCAGGATCAGAACTGTGATGAACCACACCAATATCTGTATATGAGGGCAAAGATGGGTTCCTCCAAACTCACACCACAACCCATGTACCATGGCTGTGATTTTGTTTTGTATTTATATTATAGGATGGAGGCTGGCAGGATCAGAACTGTGATGAGCCACACCAATATCTATGTATGAGAGAAAAGATGGGTTCCTCCAAACCTACACCACAACCAACGTCTCCAGGATGTGATATTGTAAGATTACATTCTGATTCAGTTTTCCTTAGGTGCCTAATGCACATTTAATGCATCTTTTATTGTAAAAATTTATTGATGAGATTCCAGTATTATGTGATTTATCATACATGGAGAGTGGTGGGGTCATGGTGGTGGCAAAAACGTTTGTAAATTTTCATGACCAGATAGTTTCCAAGCAAGATGGCATCAGACTGAAACCTGAGGAGGCTGATGACGTATGCTCCTTTTATGCAACAATAAGGAACTCTGTCTGTGCACCGATTGTAGCAAGAAAGATAACCTAAAACTGAAAAGGGGGGTGTATTGTAATAAACTTTAATTTACCAAAAATTATAATAAATGGATATGTAGGACCAACTTGTTTTGCACCTATAGGCGTACAGCTGCGGCGGATCGCCAGTATACTTGATTCAGAAAATTTTGTATGTGCCCACAGAAACAGTGTGAGACGCTCTCGCCTGTCTCAAGACTCAGGCAAAGGCGGCAAATTTTCATTTCAAGATGGCAGAAAGAGTATTAAGTGAGAAAAAAAATAATGTTTTCAGATATCGAAAAACAACCTTTAAACAAAAAAAATTGTATTTGCATGCTCAATTTTTCTTCATACTTTGAAGATGCTGAATAGAAGTTCAAAATATTATTGCAATCCAAAATTTGTATGGACGTTTGCTGCCGGCAAAAGGTCTATGCCTTTTTCCAGAAACAAGTAGGACCAATCTTGGTGGAGCAATACATATGGAGATTATTAATAAAATATCACTGACATTGCGTATTTTATGGCTTTGAACCTCTTAAAATCAAACACTGATATTATTGAACACTTTACTGCTAGTGAAATTGCTTAATCTTTTTGGCACCACAGTTTTCAACGAGCTAACAACAAGTACAACCACAGCCGGTACTACTGTCGCCATTTTGAATGATAGCCTGTTTACTTTTCTAGAGTCAAAATACTGCGTAAGCCGTTCACCGTTAGCTGTTCGCTTTTAGTTGCCAAACAAATTGGTTCATAACCTGACTGAATCTCCAGATAAAAACTTATTGTGTTAATCATGAACTAGTTTATATAAAATAACAGAGACAAATGTTGAGATCTTTCAGCCATTCCATAAAATTTAAGAATTATGAGAGATTTGCTTATTTGATTTCCTGACATTCTGTAAATATTGTCAAACCAGTTGTTTCTATATTTAGTAAATTATATTCTGTGAAGTAGCTTCAAATTTCAGTGTTTTTAAGTGTAACGCTTTACCATTTTACTGACTTGAATACCTGTATGGGTCACTTACAGCATTTTAAACCCGGAGGGATGCCCATTCCATTTGTTACAATATTGGAACTTTTGGAAAGTTGATCCTCATTGGTCTCTGCTTACTGTCTTGCAACTTCACAGTCAAATTCCTTGGTGGGTCGATCTTTTAATTGTAGTAGGGCTTTGTAGAACTCAAAGCCCTAACTACAGTATGCGCCTCCATTAGCCTGCATGTCTTGGCCCTTCAGAGACCAAGACCCAATCTTCATTGTGAATTGTGCAGTTGCCTGGAGTACTCTGGTGGAGGTGGTCGTCCGTCTTAGAGAACTCTTACCAATATTTTTGCCAACAGCTAAAACAGCTTTACAAATTTACAGACTAATTGCTTCAATAGCTACTGTATTCTGCTGAATAGAAATTGTACAGTGAGCATTCACACTTGGATAAACCCACTTCATCATTGATCAAGTTTAGCTATAAATGAATTAAAATGAACCAATGAATATATTCCATTATTTGTAAACCTGTTATAGCTTTTGACAAAAATATTGGCCTAAGGTCACACTTAAAAATGCTGTACTAACACTTGTTTTATATGCTAATGAAATAAGTTTTTGAAGGGATATTGTTTCTTAACAGGGAATATGAATATCATAAAATAACTCTCAATACAAGTACTTCTTGATCTTGGTTTGCATCCTTGGTCAGTATGCTTTTTATGATGTCTGCTATAAGATGACTACTCTCCTTTAGTTTTAAAGTACAAGAATTTATAGCATACTGAAGTTTAATGATCCAAATAACATGAACTTGTTTACATGAACTTTTGAAGGATTGAAACCATTGCTAAGAGAGGTTAACTGTCTTGTGCTCTGCATGTACTACACATCATGTAAGTTTAATATGTCCTTAGTTAAATCTGAGACAAAAACAAGCAAACATAAGTGGACAAGTGGAAATTTTGCTGTTCAGATTGAAGACATTCTATTTTACCCACTTCTACCTTATTTATATATTTATATTGTTTTATTTCATACAGGGATGGATTGGTTTTAGACAGTCATGCTATTTATTCATGGATCAAACCAGGAGTTTTTCAAGAGCAAGGTTTACATGCAGAGCAATGGATTCTACACTTGTACAGATAGATGACAGGTAAACAAATAAACAATGAACGGATATGGAGTAAATTAGGGATGGCAACGAGTACTCGATTACTCGAGTACTCGTTTATAATCTGAGTACTCGAGTACTCGTCTTATTTTAAACTTCATTGATATTTTCTAAATTTAATGATGTATTTTAAGTATTTTCTCAATATCTTTTCTTTTCTAATATATTCATTTTCTATTTATTGCGCCTCATCTGCATTGCCTCATATTTCTGTACTCCCTGCCATGCGTACTGCGGTTATTCTCTTATCGTTTTTCTAATATTTGGTGATCAAATCATTAATCTTTAATTAAAGGAATTTCACGAATATATACGTTTAAAATTTGATCACCCCTTGATATTTATTGTCTTGTTTTATTCGATAAAATATATTTAAAAAGTATTATTCGAAACCTTCTTTCTTAGCGGATTCAAATTCATACTACATGTATAAATATTTTGAAACATGTCGATTAAGTTATAGGACTGGCGAAGCTGAAGAAAACTTTTAATTTGGAGGACAAGCAGCGTTTATTTTTTTTTCAGTCAGAAAGACCCTTCATAAAAATAATTAAAATAAGATCAAAGAAAAGAGGTATGGCCATTTACCCATGAATTTATTTCCTTCAGCAGACTTATTTTGCGAATGCATTAAATCTTGTTGAAAACTGTTTTAACAGGTCCTCTTTATATACACTATCAGAACATAATCAATTCAAATGCATTTTCGTACATTTAGAAAAAAAAATCAACCCCTGAACTTGCCACTTGTTTACTATTTTGACGGATTTTGACAGTTTTTGTAAAAATTTGTTGTTTAGGACCTCCAGGACCAAAATAAACTTATTGACATTTGGAGGGGCAAATGTTTATACGTACGCAGCAAAACATTGGTATTGGTTCTAGGTGTACTTTGAGTAATATCATCTTCTCAAACACTGTAAAATAGCTAAAATTGACACAAAAGGCTATTTACAGCCATGTTCGACTGCTAATAAGTCAGAAAACATACCAGGGTGGCATATAATAATTTTATTATACCCCCGCAAACAAAGTTTGGGGGGGTATATAGGAATCACCCTGTCTGTCTGTCTGTCCGTCCGTCTGTCCGTCCGTCTGTCCACACTTCTCGTAAGCGCAACTCCTCTTAAACCNAAAAAAATATTTTTAAGGCATAGTTAAAACAATTAGTACTGACAAATTTTATGATAATCCAATGTTGCTTTTTTGACAGATTTGAAGACATGTTTGTGTAGTTCATAGTCATAACACTTTTTTTTTTACTAAAAATGCCCTGTCAATATCCACATTACTGTTGGGAAGTACAAGTAAGGCCTTTGCTAGCCTAAATAATAGTTGGAACTATTTAGATCTAGTGAAAATGTCTTCTAGTTCTTTCATAGCCCCAAAATGTTTCAATATTAGTGTCACTAGCAGTCTGGCAATTCATCATTTGATTTGATGTCAATTGATATTCCATGAATTGCTCCAACATTATGTTTAGCAATAAAATTTGAATTCAGTACTTCAGTATACGTGATTTTGTCATTTAATGTAGTTTTGGAAGATGCCGAAATGGAGATATAGATTTTTACTGGTCTTGTGCATTCAACAATTTCATACGATTTTGAGTTTTTGCATGTCGAATCACGTCAGCCTTGGCTGAAGATCCTATGTAAAATGCACAAACAAACCAAATGCATGACTTGTCCCCCTGTCACTCTCTATTTACCACTTAAACTCGGATCCCCAAAACATCGATGTAGAGAAAATATCTTTTCCTCTTAGACGTAGCCTCGTAGGTTGGGTAGTTGAACAGGACGGTCCAGAAATTGACCTCTTCCTTCTACTTGACATTTCGAAACCGCTGATTCGATTTACCCTGAAGTGCTGAATGTACCATAAGAACTTCTCAAATACTTTTCAAAATCATCGCTAAATGCCAATTGTTTTCAATAGATACCGATCGATTACTTTTACGCTTGTAATGATAGAAAAACCCGAGTAATACGAATAGCACGGTTTTACTAATAATCGAATCGCTGTAATGACCAGTAACGTACTTGATCGCGTGTGTTTGCGTGTGAAATTTGAACTTTGCGTGTACATGCCGTGTAAATCAACTTTAATGTGTAAAACGTCAAAAAAGCATGTATTACATGCGAAAAGCGTGTGAGTTGGCAACTATGCCCAACATAGGAAAAAAAAATCCACGCCTTAATGGCCACACTTCTTCCCAAGAGACAGTGCAACCTGTTAGTAGATTGTTTTCCATTGAACTAGTGTTTGTTTGTTGGAAGTTATCAACAGAACAACACTTTTATTGTTGTTCTTCATCTTGAAGTCACTATGATCATACCTCATAATAAGTTTTAAGATGGCCAAAAGTACTGGTACAGGGCTCCCCAAACTGGGCGATTAGGGCGATTATGTCGCCCTGTTGGGCCTCAAGTCGCCTAAAGTTGCTCCAAAAAGCGAGTTTGAGTTGCCCTATAAATTTTATAAGTCTCTGTGCATCTTGGCATTTGTATTTCTGTCTATTTCCGGTAACAGGAAGTAAAATGGTAAGATTTCTGAAGATTTTTCCTGTTCATTGCAGGGCTAAAACCTTGTAAATATCCACTCATGATAGTGATAACAAGGCAAACTAACCTTTTTGTAATGATTTATTGAAAAATTTAAATTATTTAAATTCTTACCTTAAATTGTTGTTGATCCTTGTAACTACCAAAAAAGCTCTTTCACTATCTGAATTACTAATCATCAGGTCGCTTGATTTACCCAACAGCCCAATCAAACTTTATTTCCCAGAAAAACTTGTGAAGCTTTACCATTTTGTTGGGTTATTGAAAACATTACTGGTCTTTGAAATATAGTTTCTACAATGAGAACCAAGTTAATTATGGAATTTCTCACATCGAGTTAAATAAATTATGCAAATGTTTAAAAACGAGGCTTGCCAAGTTTGTATTTAACAAGATCTGAGAAATTTCATAATTAGCGTGTTTAAGTTGTAGAAAATGTTTCTCTAATGACATGATGTAAAACACAGAGAATTATGTTCCGAATAGATTTGGCAGGAAATTTCATGGGAGTTGTTCTCTTACTAAAGACAAGAAATATTTTTACCACATCAGTCAGGGGTTGGTTAAACTTGCTAAGAATTAGAGAATCGTTTTTTTCCATTGAGTGGAAGACATTTCCAGTACACTCAATGCATGTAGTTATCTTAAAATGGATAAACAAACTCCTTTACGGCTTAATTATAACCCAATGAGACAGTATTCCAAGCCCACAGAGTACATAAAAACACAACCAGAAATGTTAATACAAATATTATTACACAAAATGTTACCGGAAATAAAACCCGTGTGAAGACCGTTAATGACTTCGATTCTCGGGTTATTTAACAACCTGATCGGGTTACTTCATCTCATTTGGTGCCAAGTGAAAATATCATGTCACAGCTGATGAAATCGGGTAACTTGACAGGTATGAGGAGGATTACTCAAATAGTTAACATCCATTTGAAATTAAACCTGAATGTATTGTTGGGTATTATTAGTAGAAGAACCCGAAAGCAAGTCAAAGATTAAGGTCACAGAGACAGAAAATAGATTGAAAATTTATGAACAGTTTGGTTTATGGAAGATAATTATAAAAGCTTAGATACAATTCAAATCAAACTGAGACATATTGTTGGATACTATTACTAAAAGAATCCTTTTGATTTTTCAGAAAGAAGGTCAAAGGTAAAGGTCAAATTGATTGAAAATAGATTGAAAAATTAAGAAAAATTAGGTTTCCAAATGATAACTGAAAACTTTGAAATCCAATTCTGTTTAAACTTGAGTACAAGAAAGAGAAGTATAACATTGGTTTTTGACAAAGTACGTCAAAGGTCATGGTCAAAGTGACTGAAAAAGGATTTAAATTTTCAAATAAATTTAGTTTTGGAAGATATCTCAAAGAGTTTACATCTGATTCAAAGAGATTTTGGTATTTTTTTGCTGCCAGATATTTTAAAAACCTGTTTTATTGAAATTGTAATCAGTTCAAAGCTGGGGTCGCAGTGATTTATATATTGGAATATCAAGATATTTGACAATAACTAAGAATTACGAAATTTGACCTTTTTGTATATAAGGTAGAAAAAACAGGAAATTTAATTAAGAAATATCTGGGTTCTGGAGAGTTTTTTTGATTAGATATAACTGGCATAATTTTCAATTGTTATATGCAATTTTCTATACCTCATATATAAGAGAAACCAGGTTCAAGTTTTTTGTTTTAAAAATAGGTCAAAATTTTAAAAAAGTAGTAAAAGTTGATATTGTCTTATAAGTACGCAACCATGAATCAGATGAGCAATTACAATCCCCCCGAGTTGCTGGTTAAAGTAAGGATGATTTTAATAAACCATGGTTGCCAGAAGAAGAGCTTCTCTAATACTCATGAAAATGTTTGTAACTAGATGATAGATAAATGAGTAAAACAACTGATAGGACTAGACTATTAAGATTTAAATAAGTGGTGTGATTCTTCAAATAGTGAGTCTATATAAATATTGCAGACTGATATAAGGTCACATGTTTTTATGCTTAATTCATCCTTTTTGAATGCTCTAATTTTCATCACAGATTTGAGCAGTCCTTCCTGTCTAGTGTATTAAGCCAGAAGTCAGTAGGATTGTATTGGACAGATGTAACAGATATTGGGACACCAGGAACGTATAGGCATATTGATACAGATAAAGTAGTATTATATACGAACTGGGCTTCAGATAGACCAGGTATATATATATATATAGTATACATCAACCAGGTCATATGTCCAAATACCAGAGATCATCTGCCCATCTTAATGCTGTTACTGCCAATGGAAACGATTAATTGTTTTTCTTACTGAAATTATTGAAATATGTGACTGAAAATTCACTTTGAACATATATGTTCCTATGTATATGTATCCACATGAACAAGAAATATTTTGCATGACTGAGTATTGCTTTCATAGATTGCTGTATCAAGGTTTAAGTATACTCTAGTTATACTGTTTATTTTGGGAAGTTTAATTCATTGTAAAAGTCCTATCCTTCAACCTAAGAACTTTATTATAGGTGAAAAATTCATGAAATGTTTGTATATACAGGTAGCAATCCCTGTGTAGGTATGCAGACAAACAGATCAGCAGGTTTATGGATTGGTACTAATTGTAATAGGCTAGCTGGAGCTGTGTGTGAAAAGATGGGACAGGGAAAGACCACACCCAATTCACTTACTACAACTCCCTCATCTGTACCTTGTCCTAAAGGATGGTATGAAATCAACAATTACTGTTACCAGGTGTGTATCTAATGGAATACAGGGTGGGCAGGGGAAGACCACACCCAAACTACTTACTACAACTCCCTCATCTGTTCCTTGTCCTAAAGGATGGTATCAAATCAACCATTACTGTTATCAGGTTAGTATCTAATGGAATACAGGGTGGGGGCAGGGAAAGACTACACCCAAACCACTTACTGCAACCCCGTCATCTGTTCCTTGTCCTAAAGGATGGTATGAAATCAACCATTACTGTTACCAGGTTTGTATAAAAATGGTATACAGGGTGGGGCAGGACCACACCAAACCACTTACTACAACTCCTTCATCTGTTCCTTTTCCTAAAGGATATATGAAATCAACAATTATTGTTATCAGGTTTGTATTTAATGGTATACAGGGTGGGGCAGGGAAAGACCACACCCAAACCTTTTACTACAACACCAGCACATGTGCCTTGTCCTACAGGATGGTATGAAATCAACAATTACTGTTACAACATGGTTACATATTTCATAAGTTGTTGAATACCTTTAAGAAGTTTTATAATCCATAAACTGATTTAACCCTACCACTGGCTTTTGCTAGTGCCGATACTAAGTCTGGCTGTCCCAAGTTCCTATCGTTGTTTACGTTTGTCTTTTGTCTTACTTGTGTTTTTCCTGTATAGCTCCCTAGCAGATTGTGGCATGTAATTATAATTTTCAGCCATTGTTGGTGTTTCATGTTGTCCCTTTTATTTCATTGTATTTACTAGATATGTATTTGGATGTGTAAAGAGCAGGATCAAGTAAACTAAATATAGCTCGTTTTCAATAGAGTTACAACACATTGCTATTCTAGTATTTTTAAGCCTTATTGCGAAAATTGGGTTCTAAATATACAGTGCAGTTTTTGCTTTTATCATGGTACATTTCAAATGGGTATAAACTATGGCTTTATAAGTGATCAAAACCAGTAGATACCCTCTATTTATATACTTTTTGGTGAAACAAATGCATAGATGTTGTTTACTACCACATAATGGCACAAACTCTTTCTCAGTGTAATGAACATATGGTCTTGTGATATTTTGTGGGCTGCGGTCTTATTTTGTATTATAAGGCTGCTAATTAATTTCTGTAATTTTTGGCTCACCTGGCCTAAAAGGCCATGTGAGCTTTTCTCATCACTTTGCGTCCGTCATCTGTCGTCCGTCGTCCGTCCACAATTACAAAAAAATCTTCTCCTCTGAAACCACTCAGCCAATTTTGATGAAACTTTGGTGGAATGTTCCTTTGATGGTCCTCTTCCAAAATTGTGTCCGATGACCCCGCCCTCAAACCAAGATGGCCGCCAGGCTAAAAATAGAAAAAGAGGGGATGAAATTTTAAAAATCTTCTCCTCTGAAACTACAAGGCCAATCTAAGCCAAACTTTCTTGAAATGATCCTTGGGTGGTCTCTTTTCAAAATTGTGTCCAATGACCCCGACCTCCGATCAATATGGCAGCAAGGCTAAAAATAGAAAAAAGGGGGGATGAATTTTGAAAATCTTCTCCTCTGAAACTATCATTTGGATTGTAACCAAGCTTTGCTAAAATGGTGCTGTGGTGGTCTCCTTCCAAAATTGCGTCCAGCATTACTGACCTCTGACCAAGATGGCCGCCACAGCCGATCAAAGTTTAACATTGAACTCTATGGGAATTCCGTTGATTTTTTTTTCTGAAATTACTCACTCAGTTGGAACCAAACTTTGTTGGAATGGTCACCAGGTGGGTCCTTTTCAGAATGGTGTCAGATGACCCCTTCCGCCAACGTTGAAAATTTTTCCTTGACTGCTATTTTCAAAATGGCCGCCTTAAAAAGGCGGGAAAATTCAACATTGTCCGATTTCAATGAAATTTNTTTTTTGGTAGGAAACGTTTAGAAATTACACTTTATAACTGATTTTCAAACAATTATTTGTAATAACATTTTATGAAATCACCTGATGCACAAACAGCGAATTTTAATGCGCTTATATGTTTGTATAAGGCTAATTTTGATTGAGTGAATTCAAAATTTTCAGGGGGTAAAATCCACGATTTACCGTCTGAACCAATAGCAACGTAATGGCACAGACGCATACCAAACTTCCTGTAACTGAAAATCGAGTTACAACGTTCTTTTTGCGGATTTTCATTAGAATAGAGATAACTCAACTATTTTTTAGGATCTTCAGGGATAAATCTAAAGCACCATTTTCCGGCTCCACTAACACGTCGCCAGAAAACTTCTACGATTTATCCCCTCCGACCCTAAAATACAGTATGGTTATCTCTAACATAACAGTAGCTCGGAATTGAAATTACATTTCATGGAGGATCAACATAGCATAGTGTGATTTTCAAAAGTTAAATAAAAATCTATGATTCTAATTTCGGTAAAACTCTCAAAGACCTGTTATTTTTTTAATTCTCAATAGAAACTATATATTTTTTTAATTTCTTTACAGTATTAAGAATTATTTTCAGTAGTAAATCGCAAAAAATCTTTGATTCCAGTTTTGGTAAATTTCATGAAACTCCAGTGTGGTATATTTTCTGAAAGTCTAAACGACCAGTTATTTTGGAATTCTACCAAGCACGCACATTTAAATATAGGCCAAATTATAATGACAACGTACTGAACGGGAGAAACATAAGGTCCCATGGAATTTTTACAATCTTTTTATTACAGAGGCTGAAGTGATGCACATTAGATTACAACGGCAAAGGCAAAACATTTAAAAAAAAAGCAAAGCATAAAAAAATTCGACGGTCAAAAAGCAATGGTTGCGGACAAAAAGAAAAATTTGCGGACAAAAAGCAATGTGGACAAAAAGCAATGCGGACAAAAAGCGACGGACAAAAAGCAAAAGTTACGGACAAAAAGCAAATATTGCGGACAAAAAGCAAAGCGGACAAAAAGCGACGGACAAAAAGCAAAAGTTGCGGACAAAAAGCGCCATTTTGCGGACAAAAAGGAACAGCGGACAAAAGGCAACATGCGGACAAAAAGCACTGTATTATATGATATTTATCGTGTGCGTTTTAACATACAGGTATGGTTGGTCAACCTAATTGATCGGAATCTTAAGCCATGCAAAGCACTGTCCTAAGCTGATTTTGGCTTTACATTTAGATCATATTGGTTATTTGTTCTCTATCAGTTTTTAAACATTTTTGGGTTTATGGTCTTTTAAACTTTTAGATTTTATCTGCCTTGAAGAGACATAATTTATGCAGAAATTAAATTCACAGTAACTTCGGTATTTAGTTATTTGCTTCGGATACTTGGGTTTGGCTTTGGAAATTCATAAAACCTAAGAGTTCTATATGATTATTAAGGAAAACTACAATTTACTACAAGAAACCACAGTTTACTGGCAGGAAAACTAGGCTACTATAAGTAAAAACTAGTATCCCGGGGAAAATCAGATTTCTCATATACGATACCTAAATTTGCTAGTGGAAACCTGGGTTAAGCTTCAATGGATGCTGAGCTTTGTATATATTTCTACAAGGAAACTCACATTTGCTGTAGGAAAATCGTATTTAGCCGGGAAACCCGGGTTTCCGGATAAGAAACCTATGTTTCCGGACAGGAAAACGACAGAAAATCAGGGTTTTACTGAGGAAAACATTGAGTTTCCCTGCAGTTTGGTGAATTGTGCTTGTCATAATTTCAAGCCATGTTGTTGTTGTCCCGGTAATAAATGATCTAAATAAAAAAATAGCATAAATTGACTTCTAAAAATGAATACCACTCAAACCGGTGCTAGGGGCCGTCTTTAACTTATGTGGTATGAGCCAAGCTCATTGTTGAAGGCCTCATTAAGATCAAAGATAAAAGCGTTGTTCCATTGCTTGGATTTACCATGTATTTGTAGAGACTTTGTTTCCTGCGCATTTACTTTATGTACTTTCATTGTTTATTTATTCCCTTCTTATAATTAAGGCAAATTTTTGTTGAAACTGACCAAGTATCTTCATAGGGAATATTTGTAAAATTTTACGATGGCATATAAATATCCTTTATGTCAAGGTTAGAAAAATAGATAGTTTCATATCAATCAGTCGTTTGATCACGACACAAAAAAGCGCAAAAGATATTTACAGATTTCATAAAACGTCCACTTTCAAACGGGTTTGACTATAGCACACTTTTATTCTAAAGACAAAATATAGATTTCGATGAAACTAATTGGAAAACTAATGATAACAGAAACGCCTACAATTGTCGAAAATTGCAAACACGGTCAACAATCCACAATGAAACTGCACTAGAAATACACAAATTAAAGAAAAGAGACAAACGTTAACAACGATAGGAACCTGGGATAGCCGGACTTGATAGCAGCACTAGCAAAAGCTTACGGTAGTGTTAAACCTGTTAACGGGTACCCGAACCTCATGTTTGTCTGCACTGCATACATAAAGTATAATGAACGTACAAATAAAAGTTAATACGGTCATAGGTAGACTTCTAACTCCAAGGCCACTATTCTTTAACAAATAAAGACTGAGAGTAAACGTAAATGATGTGCCAAGGAGTGTTCGCCGCCTATTTGCCGGCTAGCCCAAGAAGCCTAGTCCGCTGGTCAAAGTACAGAAGGAAAATTAAAATCAAGACTTCCCGAATGACTTGGTAAAGAATCATCATGTCAAGGTAAAAACAATTAGCAAAAATGTTTTCAGAAACTACACAAACAACGACTTTGAAGACAATTTTTGTCCGTGAGCAAATAACTAAATACCGAAGTTACTGTGAATTTTCTTTCTGCATATGCGCTTTTCGATAACTTATGTCTCATCAGTGCAGATAAAATCTAAACGTTTGGAAGACCATAAACTCAAAGATGTTTAAAAACTGATAGAGAACAAATAACCAAAGTGATCTAAATGTATAGCCAAAATCAGCTAAGGACAGAGCTTTGCATGATGGAGATACTCCTTAGTTTTCAATAAAACTTACAAAATTTTAGATATTGGAAGATTTCAAAAATGATCGGCTTTCGGGTCAGCACCGAAGTACTGACTACTGGGCTGGTGAATACCCTCGGGGACTAACAGTCCACCAGCAAAAAATGCATGACTTTATTCAAATTGCGTATAATCTCGACCACAACATTACAGTATAGAAGCGAGAATATTTGAAGATCAATAAGCTTGGTAAATTTTCATTAAAAGATACAAACCGTGCAAGTCAAATTCATCGTATTGTTTCCTATCGAAAGTGTCAACCATATAGAGACCTATAGAATGGACAGACATTTAATTCCATCAAACGAATTTACAAATTAGGAAGTTCTTATTTAACCTACCAAAAATGTTTGACATTTGGTAGAGTGGTTGTATTTACACTATTGTTGTATTTTTGCTAGGAAAAGGACTTGCACTTGCCAGAATAATTTTTCTAATATTGTATGAGGCATATCAAATCATATTAAATGAGTTTATAATTTTCAAAAGTTTTAACTTTAGTCATTCGATACAAGAGAGTAATTACACTGCCATTATTGTATGTTTTTGTAGGAAAAGTACCTGGGAAGGAAACGGACATATCTTTTACATGGTATGAGGCATATCAAAAATGTAAGGATGATGGATATGATTTATTGCACAGCGGTAAAGTAGGTGTTGATTCAAAGTTAGAAGATGGAAGGACCTATTGGGTATCATTTTTACGACGACTACAGATATATTGGGGAAAAGGCAGGTACAACGATAAATATCATAATAATATTATTTTTCCACTGATGTCTTCTACTAAAGACAGATATATTTGAGGGTTAAGTTTATGCAATAATTCAAGAATGTTTTCACCAGTATTGAAAAAGGATTATCAGTTTCCAGATAAGCCGTCGAAATGTCCATATGCATGAAACTAAATTAATTTAGTAGCAAGTTCGGTGTTAAATTACTTGTTAAAACGGGGTTGATGCCTTTGTTGGTGGACTGTTAGTCCTCGAGAGTATTCACCAGCCCAGTAGTCAGTACTTTGGTACTGACCCAAAAGCCAATTTTATTCGGACACTTGCAATATCTTAATTTTTGTAAATTTTGTTGAATATTAAGAAGTATATCCCTCATGAAAGCTCTGTCCTTTCAGACTTTCATAATTCCGTTAAGATTATATTGGGTATCTGTTCTTTATCAGTTTTTACACATCTTTGAGGTTATCGTCTTCCAATTTTTAGATTTTTTTCTGCACCAATGTTCTTTCCTGTCAAATTTGGGTCCGTTTATAGGACCGAGTCCCAATGGGAAATATGCCTATATTTCCCAAAAACAAGACCAGTTTTCCCAATCTAGCACTGCTGTTAGTTAAGATAAATTTAATTAAGATAAACGTTTTAAATTGGCCTTTGTACAATGTAAACAATGTTTTGAATACTTTCCATAGTGGTGTAATTAATTCATTGGTTACAGGTATAAAGGAAATCAATAGAATACCCCAGATTATGTATTTTTTTTTGTATTTTCCCGAATACAGAAAATTTTACCAATTTAAAGGAACCCGGACCCAGTCCCATAAATGTGAGAAAAACACTGTGCACTGAAGAGACATAAGTTGTTGAAAAGGCCATATGCAGAAATAAATTACCAGTAAGTTCGGTTTTTAGTTATTTGTTACCACTTGGTTGATGCCTTTGCAGGTGGACTGTTAGTCCCCGAAGGTATTCACCAGCCCAGTAGTCAGTACTTTTGTACTAACCCGAAAGCCGATTTTATTTGTAAATTTGAAATATCGAAATTTTTGTTAATTTTGATGAAAACTAAGGAGTATCTCCTCATGCAAATCACTATCTTTAGAAATTTAGATCAAATTAGTAATTTGTTCTGTATCAGTTTTTTAACATCCTTGATTTTAATGTCTTCCAAATGTTTAGTTTATATATGCGCTTAGGAGATGTAAGTTGTCGATATGGCTATATGCAAAAACTAGATTAACGGCAAGATCGAATTTTAGTTACATAACAGACATCTATCGCCCAAAATTAACCAAAGCTTTAGTAAAACCAGATTTATCGCCGGAAACCCTAGTTTTAATGGGTTAGCAAAAAAATTTTAAAAAATCCCAAATTAGCCAAAGTTGATAGGTTTTCCGAAATAAAGTACATGTTAACCTGAGCTTCCTATGAGTTTTTATTGATAAACCAACATTATCGGGTAGTAAAGTAAGTTTGGATAATATTTTAAATTTATAAGGACATCTACCCTAAAGAACTTACTTTGAATAAAGCCAATTCCAATAATCATTACTGTCCGTTCTTAGACATCAATTTTGATATAACGAATGGTAAATTAGATACTAAAATTTATAACAATAGGGACGATTTTTCTTTTCCCATAGTTAATTATCCATTTCTAGATGGCGGGTGTTTACATATCTCAACTTGTTCGATTTTCTCGAGTATGTAATAAAGTTTGCGAACTGAAAACTATTACAAAAAAAGTACATCAGGGTTTTCGTTATCATAAACTAGTTAAAACCTTTACTAAATTTTATCATCGATATAAAGACTTAGTTCATAAATACATCTAATCAAGGCTGGCATTTCACATCCCTTATTTTACGGCAATGTAAAAATACTTAAACTCGCCTAACAAACTTATAAAACCTTTAATTAATTCATAAGGGTTATAATTACGGTATTGTCGTCAAGTCATTACGTATGGCCTTCTTTGGTATTAACATTGATTTTTTGATAGGGTCTTTACATTCTAAATTTCTAAAATCAGTATTGTATGGACACGGGTTATGTATTCCGGTATATACATGGAATTATTATGCTAAACTCCTCACAGGAAGGGATCTTGGTGGAAGCTGTATATTGATGGTACATAATTTGTCAGTTGGTAATGTGTCTGGAACTGGCATGTCAGTTAACTGCTAGTAGTCTCTTGTGATTTCATGTTTATGTCCGTATATTTAGTTCTTTCAGTTTCATTTTTCACAATTGACTCAGTCCTGTTACCAACTGAATTTTACTGTTGTTACGATTGTTTTTTTTATTTATCACATTGGCTAGGGGAAGGTTTGGGCCAAATAAAACTAGTTTAACCCTGCCGCAACAGGTTTTGCGCCTGTCCTAAGCCAGGAATTTCATTAAGCCTTTGTGTGTCTTGTTTGTTTTCTAGTTAGTTCGCTTTATGTCTATAGGAGTCTAGGATGATGTTTATTTCGCTGATGATTACTCTTTATTTAGGGGGCCAACTCCGACCTGCCGTTGGGTGTGGGGTTTCCTCACCGTTCATTGAAGATCTTATGGTGGTTTTGAGTTGTTATTACTCTCCTTTAGGTCGTTGTCATTCCCCGTTTCCCTTCTTTTTCCTATTTACAGATGGAATTTACTCAGAAAGTATGTGCGAACCGAACCTTCAGTCTAGAAAAGAATAATCCAGAGACATTGGCAATATCGGAAACAGAAAAACACAATGACATCACACAAGTACGACACAGAAAAAGAGGAAACGCACACATACAGATTTCCAACGGACCCAAATAAAAACCATGGGTAAGATCAGGTGCATCGGTAGAGTAAGCATCTTCTGCTTGTTTTAAGATACCCGCCGTATTGAACATGTCAAATCCGGTAGTATAGTCAACTCCAGTAGAGGAGACAACAATCTCGAACTTTCAAAGGGAACAATATGTTGTCATCTGGAAAACAGAAAACTTCTGTAGTGATGACTTCAACCCTTGTTGAAGAAGCCTATTTGTGAGCAACCGCGCTCTATCAAGAAAATCACTGTATCGACCACAGGCCCTTGAGTAGCGAATGAGTTGGGAGAGTAAACTTTAGATGACGGCGATGTTGGAAGGTTGCTACAAAAAAGGGAAGTCGACAAGTGGAAAAGTGAAATCGTCGCGTATGGCATACAGCTTAGTTTATAGTCTACCTCTGTTGTCAAGTGTCTGAAATATCCTTAATTTAAGGCTCTTTTGGATGAACAGACGAAGAAAATCACCAAAGAGAGGGTTGCTTAGTGACAAAATATCATGCTAAAAATATAATTAAATGACTGAGTGTTACAAAAATCAATTATGGTAGTTAGTGTTTCCGAACATAAATATATGTTAACCTCTGCAGGTTCTAAGTGACTTTCATTTGCAACGAAGATTTTTTTTGGGTTCCGATGGTTTTTGCTACATTTACATTTATGAAAAAAATTTATAAACTACTATGCTCTCGTACTTGCACATTTGTTTTTTGCATTCTGATTGAACCAAATACATATTAGACAATTTTAAAAAGCCGAGTGTAAATTTCCTGAATTTTTGTTTTCGATTTATAGATAATGCTCTCTCACTCAAAAACCAATATTTTGATGAGTACTTGTACATCTATATCCAAGTCGACTAGAAAAAAACACTTAAAAAATGTCGGCTTTATATTTATCCCCGCAATTTCGAAGAAAGTCCGGGGATAATGTTATATCCTCCGTCTGTCCGTCCATCCGTCCGTCACAATTTTCTTGTGACTCAAACTCCTCCTAAATTTTTGGAGTTAGGGATTTAATATTGCTGTAGAATTGTTGCATATAGTCTGTAGATGCGCAATAAGCTTTCGGATTTTCGATATTGGTCTTGGTGCAAACAAGAAGCCCATGATGTCAATTTTTACACATGTGGCATGTGACACAAACTCCTCCTACATTTATGGAGTTAGGGATTTAGTTTTGTTGTAGAATTGTTGCATATAGTCTGTAGATGCGCAATAAGCTTTCGGATTTTTGATATTGGTCTTGGTGCAAACAAGAGGCCCCATGATGTCAATTTTAACAAAGACCTAAAGATGTGGATTTTGACACATGTGGCATGTGACGCAAACTCCTCCTACATTTTAGGATTTATAGTAGGGTGCCCAAGAGACGATTTTTCCGATTTTGGGTTAACGGAATAACACACACCTGTATTATACATGTTTGGAAGGAAGATACCATGGCGCATCGAATTGACGATGTCGTAGTTATCAGATGTGGTCACCTTTTATTTTAGATTGGGTCAAAGGCCAGCTCCTAAAATTTTGAAAATTTTGATGCATTTTGAAGCGAGCTTCATTTCAGAGATAAAACTGCAACGAAATTTAAATATTCTTGTAAATTTTATTGGGGTAGTTCTTCTGTTTTACTTTTTATAATGATTTGTCTTTTGTCTTTATTCAACAAGTTTCAAAGTTGGCATTCGTCATTTTGAATATTTGCACCTCCATGATATGAGGGGTTCTTTCGGATATAAAGATTTGCGCATTTTTGACTTGTATAGAATTATTCTTTAAAGGAAAGCTTGAATTATATTTAAATCTAACCGCAAAAAAATAAACTAAGTTTTGGCGAAACAAATCGTACTTCTTTTATTGGTATAAATAAGCCAAACACACACTAACAGAGAACTTAGTTAACCCGTTCCCACTGAAACAAAAACCTTTTATATTATCTGAAATGAGATAGAAAAGTGATTTTAAACGTGAAAACAAACACATGTGCTTGGAAAATGAAAACACAAGCAACGTAAAATTGTCACTAGATTCCCGCTATTTTACTAGACTTGGGCCTGTCAAGTAATTTTGACAAGAAATGATCAGACTTAGCTCTCGTTGTACACCCAAAAGAACATGATCAATTGGCATGGTCTTCATATCGACTAAAATTTGAAAGATTGGCTTTGAATTTGTTGATTTCTCTTTAACGGTGGATATTGCATCCATGAGTTTTGGAGCATAGGTACATTTCGTATATGTACTTTCGTTTAAGTTGGAATGTTTCAGAAATAAAGCTTAGTTATTTCGCATTCAATGAAAATGTCGTTAATTGAGACTCAAATTTACCCAGACATAAATACCGATAAATTACAAAAACCAGTCAAAAATAACTTGCATTCTATGATTCAAATCAATATTTGAGGTCTAGACTTTACCGTAAATGGCTTTTTATTAGAATATAAGAGAGTACTACGATTTTCTATAACTTTAAAGATATCATATCCCAAGCACTGTTTTCGGGTACCCTTAAAAAAGGAGAAATTAAAGAAATCGTGAGCACATGAACTTTCTACGACAGCTTAAAATTTGAAATTTAATATATATAGTTGTTCTATCATTTAAAACAAAAATTAGCCGTGTGCGATTCCGTTAACCCAAACTCGAAAACTAAGCGTGTTTTTGGACCTTGGGCACCCTACTACTATGGATTAAATCTTTATGCAGAATTGTCGCATATAGTCTATGGATTTGCAATAAGCTTTTTGAATATTGGTTCCGGTTCCAACTTCCGTAAATTTCCTGAAAATGTCAAAGATACATATTTTTTTTGGGCATATTATACAATTATGGCCCGCTGTTAAGGGGAACATCCAGATTTGTCAACCCGAGGAGTGAGTTGTTTCTCGAGGGCTTTGCCCGAGGGAAACCACTCCTCCAAGGGTTGACAAATCTGGATGTTTCACGTCAGCAGAGGGCTATAATTGTTTTATTATATTTTAAACATTTTCATTAATTCAAATTCAAGAGGTCATATTATGGTTTTAATCTCAAAAAGAAGACTGATATAATCTGCTAGTGATTTTAAGAATCTACAGGGTTGTTTCTCTTTGTGACGTCATATCCGGGTTGTTCAGCGGGAAACAACAGGGTTGTTCCTGCAGTGATGTCATATCGAGGTTGTTTGCTAAAACATCCGAGTTATTTTGAAGTCACATGATTGCTTTCATCCAATTAAATCTTCTCTTACTTAGTAAAATATAATAATATCTTTTATTCTGACAAGTGGTAGGTGAAAAACAAAATTCTGAAAACTTAGGATTCTGAAAGGCGGTTCCAATTTTGGAAAATTTCCTGAAAGTCTCAAAGACCACTTATTTTTTGGAATTCTACCTAGCAACCATACTTAAATTGTTTATTTAATTTAGGACAAACATTTTCATCAATTGGATTTAGAAAATATTTGATTCCAATTTTGGTTAACTTCCTGAAAGTCTCAAAGACCACTTATTTTTTGGAATTCTACCTAGCAACCATACTTAAATTGTTTTATGTAGTTTAGGACAACCATTTTTATCAATTGGATATCAAAAATATTTTATTCCAGTTTTGGTAAATTTCCTGAAAGTCTCAAAGACCACTAATTTTTGCAATTCTACCTAGCAACTGTACTTGAATCGTTTGTGTAGTTTATGGCAAACATTTTCAACAATTTGATTTCAAAAATATTGATTCCAATCTTGGTACATTTTAGGTAGTATTGTTTCTTAAATTGACAAAGATGGCCGACTTTAAAATATAATTTTTTTTAAACCTTTTGTAAATTTCGTGACAATTCAATTTAAATTTCGTCACAATCCAATTTACGATTAGCAACATCCCTTACACCCCACATACAGCGCATCTCATCCGATATGATGTGCTAGACCATCCTCCTGTACGAGTACTTCACTACTAACCACAAAGCTATTTTAAGAATACGAGCAAGAGCCATTAAAATTAACACTCAGTAAATTTTGTTATAGCTTCTTGGTTGACTTGTATTACTGTGAAAGTACTTCTATTCGTGGATGGCAATTTTCGTGGATTGCAGACAAGTCATTAGTTCATGGGTTCTTAAATTCATGGTTTGAGACCTTCCACAGTACAAATTAACGGGAGATTTGTATTTCATTGGGTATCAAATTTCGTGGTTCAAGTCAACCACGAAATCCACGAAAATTGGTACCCAACGAACAATCTTTTACATTAGACCAGATATTGCTTTAAATTCTTACAGATATTCCACCAACTGTTAAAATTGACCCAAAACTTTTTATCGGGGGGCTTTCTCAACTAGTGGTGTCAGTTAGATGAGGATTCGTAAGAATTCAGATGATCCATCGATAAAATTCTGCAACAGCATAAAAACCTGATTTTTTCCTCTGTATATCTTTATTCCCTATCATACTACTCAAGGCTGTCGTTCGGTTACGCCGATAAAAATGATCGTGAGGGATTTTAACGGCGGTTAAGCATTGAGAAGAGATCGTGAGGGATTTGGTGACACCATCGTGAGGGATTTGGTGACACCATCGTGAGGGATTTTAACGGCGGTTAAGCATTGAGAAGAGATCGTGAGGGATTTGGTGACACCGTCGTGAGGGATGTTTATCGAGAGAATTCTTACAAGGTCACATTTCATTTCAAAATATTTATTTATTGGGGCAGTTATTCCCTAAAATATTTATATTTGTCAAAATGGTATAACTAAGTTAATAAAAATGTATCGAAATAAAAGTTTAAAAGTATACAGTTTTTGCACATCATCGTCATCAACATTTTCAAGGACTACAAAATATAAGCAAAGGCATATTTTTGCAAGATTGTAAAGATTTGGTTGATTTTTATTTGTATGTTCATACAGTATTCATAGCTACAATATTGTGTGCAAAATTGTATCCCAAAATATGTTTCCAAAATACAAGCAAAAAAAAAGACAAAAACAGATTATTCCTCAAAAAGTGCAATTTCAGATCGTGAGGGATTACATGACACCTTTTTATGATCGTGAAGGATGATCGAGAGGGAGTATAAGCTGCTTGCCAAGATTATAAAAAGTTTGTGGGCGTGAATGTATAAATATATGATGAATTTGGAAACTCTGTCTGCAAATAATAATGACACTCGAATAAGCATCTAGTCGGAATAAAAAGCGTAACAGGCACCAGAAATTCAAATAAAGGAAAATGTTTTAGAACCTTAAAACAAATAAAAATAATCAAACCACAAATATATATAATAAGTTCGGTATTTGGCAAATTAAATGTAACAAAAAAGGGAAGCAAAAAGTACTAAATCAAAAAGGAAATAAAACCAAAAACACGTAAGAACGCTATCTAAAAACGGCAAGTATGAGATTGTGTCCTTTGACAAATTTATATGTCACCATGGTAACTTACATGTACGATTCAACGTGTGACTTGATTTATTCACGTAGATGCATCTGTCAATCGCCAAAATACCTCGGTCATATTGAACATATATATATATATATATATATATTTATATATATCTTCTGACACTGCTCTGCGGACGAGGAATTAATTTGAAATGGCCATCCAGGGCCATTAATAGGTATCTATATATGATCACTATGTCGATGCATTTATCATCATGGATGGTTACGTTCTTTTCCCCTAGAGTTTTGCGCTCCCAGTAGAAAATACTTTGCGTTGTCTCGACTATAAGATCAGAAATTTACCATAATTAAAATTATTGGAAAATGTCAAAGATCCCTTTGAAAAGCTCGTTCCTTAGACGGTTCTTTGGCTTTCGACTTGTGTACCTAAACCAATGCCTCACCATGGTGACCTGTTGATAGTACCCATAACTAGGAAATTTCCAAGTCCAGAACTCACCCGATAACTAGTGGATACTTTGAAAATTCCCCTATCGAAAGACACCGAATATTTGTCTGGGTTTTTGCATTGGTACTCTTGATTTTTTAACATCACATAATTTCGGTCTGTAAAATGATGCTAATTGTTTAAACAGAAAAATAGGAAAATTAATGCTTGGTTTGTAATTAAAAAGATCAGCTACTTAAAATCTGCTATTTGTATTTTTTTTAATCATCAAAGCTAAAAAAGGTACCTTCTTTGAAGTAAGTGGGCAACCAAACCGTCAATCCAAGAGATTATCCCAAAACCATAGCAAAATCAGTTCTACAAAGACAACAATTTTTAAAACAAAAAGAGAGAAATGAAGACATAAATATATGTACAACACGTGTACCCAAACAAAAACTGAGGTTGAGACCAGGCCTCGGGGTCATGAAATTTAGACTGCTAGCCTTTCTTTCCAAGACAAAAGCTTCAAAATTCTCTAGGATTATGCATGATCCCCAAATCAAGAAAAAATTCTATTTTGCAAAAAAAAAAGAAAAAAATGAAACCTGAACATTAAGCATAAGACATTTCATGATACCGAAGCCAGATAAACCGCTAGAGTAAGCATCTCCAGTTTCTTATAAAACACACGTCGTGTTGAACATGTCACTTCCGGTATAGAAGTCAAATTCGGTAAACGTAGAAGTAACAAATAAAACTGTCAAAGGGGAAGGTCTGAGCACATCTGTAACACGGATATCCCAAAGTGATCAACAGTTTCATGATTTCGACTATAAAATTGAAATTGGAAGTTTTGTCTTAATTTTTCAAATATTTTTCACCGGATAATTATAAAACAAAGTGAGAGAAGAGTATGAATTAAACACACATTAGAAATATTTCCAGTCTAGGCAAATCACAGAACACAACTGAATAAACAGTAAAATTACAATAAATTGTAATTCTGTACATGGCCATTTTTTAAAATTCTTCTTCCTATTGTTGTGCATAATTTCTCTCTAACATTTTTGCATTATGTCTATTCATATGCAGAAATGTAGTTTATCAGGAATTACCTACCATACCCTTAAAGTTCGACTAAAATGAGGATGACACAGGGTTATTTTCGTGCACACGTGTTTCATGGCCATTTCTAGAAAAAAGTGTCTTCTACCTATTTTAATATCAAATGAGATCAAAAAGACTCATGCTCGCATTTCTTTCAGTGTTAAAGCCTAATGAAAATAAGATATTTAGATCTGAATGTTGATTTTATGTGTTATTTTCTATCCAAGGAAGGTTGGTGTGCCTTGAAAAATAAAACTGAGACCTAAAATAAGAAATGAAGGGATATGGAGTAAATGCATATGAGACAAACTTTTACAAATACTATACAATTATGGTCTTTTGTAGAGGTCGATATGAGTTTTAATAGACCTAAAAATTAATATTGACCGACGCCGGAGGCGGAGGTTAATATTAGGATTTTTAGGTCTATTAAGACTCATATCGATCGATACAAAAGACCATAATTGTTTTATTACATAATAATAACATGTATCATCTTACTTGGTAATTGTAAGGGTTTTCAACGATTTTTTTTTCCGGATAACATATCTTGTAAAATTGTCATAGGTAGTTGTACATTTGAACTTACTTTTCAGTGTGCTTTCCGATCTAGATCTCTTCATAAAAAGATTCATGCGTCAGAAGCTATCAGTACATTATTTTAGGTTCATGACATTTTTATTTGATTTATATATATGTACAAAAACGACATGTAATATGTGTACATGAAACATGTAAAGAAAATCAATCGATTCTGCAACATGTACAAGTCTCCCCCCAAAGTTTAGATTTCTTATGTAATAAATAAATCATGAGAATTAGAAATTCCATCCTTTTAGTGGAACCAACCTTGCGTTACTCAGTCTGAAATTCCTGTGATAAGACAAGAAGAAATTTGCAGAACTACTAAAACGCATACCCCGACTGTGAATCGCATGTTTTTAGTTTCGATCACCTTCCGGGTATTTGTAAATAGCAGTATACTTGTCGCAAAATGCTTCTGATGTGAAAAGAGAACAACGAACGTCTCCTGCTAGCCCAACGCCATTTTCTTCCTTCGATATTTGGTTTCCCGAACATACTTATAATACGGCAATTCTGATTGGCCGAAAGTCGCGTGACCGCATGTAATTCGGTTTTGATTGGCTATTTAAAACGGCGAGTCAATATCGTTTTTAAGCAGACCTGAGAAATGAAAGTGAAAGTAAAAGCGAGTCAATTTGATTTTTAATTGAATATCATGTGACAAGTTTCCATCCAATAAAATAAAATAATTATAATCATTATGTAATAAATGTTAATATAAAGCAATGGAACAAAGCTTTTATTGCTGTTCTTCATCTTGAAATAACCACAAGGCCTTCAACATTGAGCTTTGCTCATACCTCATAGTAAGTTCAAGACGGTCCTAGCACCACTTGAGTGGAATTCATTGCTAATTATCGAGCAACGCTACAGCCAAGCTTATCATTCATGAATGCAATGTTGTGAACAAACATAAAATTAATTGACAAAGTGTATAATCGCTGTCATTCGTTGCCCGACAAAAGAATAACAGAAGACAATCACAACACTTAAACACAGGGCACTCATCGAGTCAAAAGTAAGAAAACTTGGCATAATAAAATTATGAGATGTGGGCACAACAAAGAGCTGGTCAGAATAATAATTTGAAATAAAAAAAAATAATAAAAATATCAAAATTTATGATATGCTAGTGCATCCATATCAGAAATTCTCTCAAGCACAATTACATCATAACTGAAATGTACATAGAGCATACAAGTTCATAAAACACATTTCAATAAAATGCTATTAAATACTTTACGAAAGGATATGGAGTAAATGAACATGAGACATAACACATATGTAAACTCCAACTGCTATAATTTAATGAGCTGTATGGCCATTTTGGAAATTTATTCCTTTTCAGCAGCACTAGAACCCAAACAAAGGAAATCCATAATTTCAAAACAATGTTTAAAATGCATAAAACCAAACGAAATCCGAATAATCATTAAAATCAAATATATCTAACGACAAAACTGCGATGGAGGGAGTTAATCCTTTGGTTTTAGAATTTACATAAATATTTTTTCTAAGTTAAAAGTGTGTTAAGCGGGTCCCTTTTAGAGCTTTTCCAGTATTCTAGGTCAATCGAATTTCATTTGATTTAATTGGAAACATTACGTTTAAATCTTTTTTGAGACCATGGACGAAAACGACATGAATTAAAGAATCCGACAATCTGATTCAACAGTGAATATACAAATTCATATGCTTCCTGCGGTAACAAGTATGATGCAATAATAAACACTACCGCACTTTTAGAAATACTTAAAATTAGCATCCTACCATTGTTTATTGTGCTTTTTTATATCATCGTAATATTGCTGAATATAGGAAGCGAGAACCGAACCGTCAGTCTTAAACGAACAATCCTGGGACCATGGCAACATTGGAAAAACAAAGAAACAAAGACATAACATGAGCACGGCACAGTAAAGAAAAATAAAGACACGAACATAAACAAAAATGAATAGGAAAGAAAAAAAAACAACATTTATCTTCTTTCAATCATGGTTAAGCTTTATCCTTCACGATCTTAAATTTCGTTACCTCATCCCTCACGATCATATTTGGATGAAAATGCACAAAATCATATTTTGTGTACTTATCGTTTAACCAGCACAAAAAGCAAACCCATCATTAGTAAGCATTATATAAAGAATATAGGTTATAGCAGAAATTTGAACACCGAGCAAAGGCATTTTTCCAAAAAGAGCAAAAAATGTGCTACGAATCTTCAAAAAGTTAGTAGGGTTCAACGTCGCCTTTTTTAATTCTGGGCAGCATGTTGTACCTTTTAAACATTTTTTTGTCCTAAGCGATAGTCTGATAATAATCATTTTGACACATTTCTTTTTTCCCAGTAAGTTCTCTCCTTTTTCAAAATATCAAGTTTTTTCAAAATAATTGTCAATTTAATCCCTCACTATGGTGTCACCAAATCCCTCACTATTCGGTCGCAAGACTTAACCGCCGTTACAAATCCATCACGATCATTTTTATTGGCGTAACCGAATGACATCCTTGCTACTGAAAACTTATCAGACAATATAATTTGCAATAAAAATGGCAGACACAGAGAAAAAAGTCTTTAGTCATGAAAAATATAAGCTTTGTAAAGGACTACGCCGATTCCAACCATTAATATACTGATTAGGACATCACTAACTTGCTTAACTTTTTGATCGACAATATATTTGTTAATTTTGTGGATTGATATTTTAGCAGTAAATCGGTATTCCAATCGGCACCATTTGTGCATCCCTCCTAGCTGAAAAATAAGAAGAAAAGCTTTGTTTTTACTGTCTATTGATGATGCTTTTTCAGTCAGCTATCCATACCAAATCTCATATATCCAAGTCAATAGGAAATTAAATACGCCACAGAAACTATAAGGTCGGCTTGATATTTAGATCCGTTTCTCGAATTCACAAAGAGATACACGACTTTAAACTAAATTCACGGTCAAAGTTGATGACCATAAATTTCAACATTCCCTTTGCCACTTTATACGGTGTACATTGCATCTCGGCTGATACGATGTGCTGGAACGTCCTCCAAACACGTGAACTTCAAAAGTAGATGTTTATTACTAACCAGAAAACTACTTCAAGGATACGAGGTCAGTAGTGAATCTCATCTCTTTGGATCCATAGGGTCTATGCTAAAGTCCCTCAGTTTCCCTCCGAATTATCGATCGGTTTGATTGATCAATCATCCGACATAATTCCCATGTTAATATGGTCTTAACGATACTCGTAATGGCTGTCATTCCGTTTAATTGTATACAGAGATGGATCATGATATTTAAAATGGGCCCTTATATATTTGTAGTTGGGTTTACCGATTAAGCCCCACCCCTTCCCACGTATCCCTCGCATTTTGCCTTATGTCTTCAACCCGTCTTTCAGCGTCTTGAACGTAGAACACCGGAAAGGTAGTGTAGCGGTCTGAAAGTGGTGGGACGCCGAAAGACATTAAGTCATTCATGAAACTAATCCTAATAATCCACAATGTACCCCGCCCGTGAACTTAACTTTGACCTATTTTAAAACACTTTTGTCTTCTGCTCGCAGTCTGTATTTTTTTGTGATTAGTATCTGCGACTAAATACCCTGTCTTATTATGCTGATCCATGTTTCCCCTTGTATTTTCATGGTCTTCAAATGCATTACTATTGTCTGAGTTGTCTCCCTCGTTTCTGCTCTAACATAAACTCAAAACCCTTATGTTGTTTTCTATCGATTTGGTTTCCTTTGTGCCCCGTTTTCCCTTCTTTCGTTTTGACTCGCCTGCGACGAAAGTCGCTGAAAGCGAGACATAGGTATAGCAATCCGGCGGCGGCGTAAACTTTTTTCTTAAACCTTCATAACTTTTCAAGGGTAATACATACAAACATCATCTTTGGTCCACAGCACCACCAAGTGATGACCTTTCCAGCAGCATATATTTTGGATGACCTTGACCTTGTTTTCATGGTTCAATAAGCACATAAACATTGCGACATAGTTTCACATTCAAGTCCTTTTCTCAGGAACTATAATACCTAGACTTGTCATATTTGGTCTATAGTGAGATCTATATGGGTACACAGCAGCCTGACACCTGTCGTGTTGCCTTGACCTCAATTGCATGGTTCAGTGAACTTAGAAAATCTGCGACATAGTTTCACATTCAAGTCCTTTTC
>MJUU01016941.1:93860-161571 GCA_002080025.1 Modiolus philippinarum | reverse complement strand
TTTTGTCCTTGACCTCAATTTCACGGTCTAGTGGCCACGTTAAGTTTTTCTGCTTAAGTCCATTTCTCAATAACTAGAAGTGGTAGGTTGATAATATTTGGTATGTAGGTTGGTCTTGGGTAGTACATGTCAGTCTGGCAGGTGACTTTTGTCCTTGACCCCAATTTTACAGTCTAGTGAGCATGTTCACTTTTCTGATTAGGTCACTTAGATTTCACATCAATTTAGAGTCCAGCAGGGACAGGCGAGACATCTTTACGGGTCATCACTTGTTTTGTACTATTTACTGTTATTTTTCTTTGAAGGTATTTCATCTTCGTTACTAATTAAATAATCAACTCATCTTATTGGTTATTTTTTTTCTATCAGTTTTACACCTATTTCGGTTTATGGACTTCCAAATATTTTGATTTTATCTGCACTGAAGAGACATAAGTTGTCGAAATGCGTATATGCAGAACCTAAATTCACAGTAACCTCGGTATTTTGTTATTTATTACATATATACATATTTTATTTTCTCCGTCATTAAACAGTCATGGGTCGGATAGCCATCCTCATGATACATGTACAATTTAAAATCCATAAGGTCTCGTGGTTAAGTCATCCATGCCAACTCTTTTGTCGAACACGATCCTATAATCTTTGTCTTGATGTACGGTCAGTAACCTTTTTTGGTCCCTGGCCATCTTAAAATCGTCCGTCACGGTTTTCACGGCGTCTCTGTTATTGATGACCATATCTTAAACGCTTTCGTTATTTATGGTTAGGACATTCTTGTAGTTGAGGTTGATTCCTCGCACTTTACATATGGTCATATTTCTTACCTTGTCAGGTATTTCCAATTTGTAGGCATAGTTTTTCGGTTCTGCTGTCACGAACTCCGTAATTTTGTTGTTTGGTACTTCGTTCGTAAAATCTCCTTCGGTAATCTCCCAAATCGGGTCTCTATTCTCCAGGTTGAGATGTATAAACGATGGAATCGGTGTCGGCATATAGGGCTCGGGTATTCAACTTCTCTAAATAACTGTACAACTTCAGTCTTGCTTGGGCGGTCGTGTAAGCAGCAATGACCACATTGGTACGTCCGGATTACTCTACAAACTCGTCTTTATACTGACATCTAATTTCAACCATCTCATCGCTGACAAAATTGATACCCATAACAAGTATCTGATCGCTGGTTAACATGTCGAAGTATTCTGCAGGATCACACACGTATATAATTTGAGGTAGGTTAGATCTTTGACCAAATTTACCCCAAAAGCTGTTCAATATCAACTTGGCTAAAGCTCGTAACCCCGGATTTTTTTGGATTTTATCGTACTCGAGGAGAATACCCTTCTTTTCGTGGTACTCTGATATACCTCCATTTGTCCTCTTCAGACTGACACCATTCTGGCCATCCACTGGCTTCCTGCTTCATTTTAAGAAAGGTATTAATATATTCGGTGAAATACCCTCCTGTCTTTGTTGTTTGGTCGTATTGCTCCGTGTCAAAGTGCCACACTTCGTATATATTTGTTCAATTTTATATCCATGTTCCAAAGCTTTCTTGATTTCGTCTATCATCCAAGTTCCCGACAGTGCTCGTTGCTCGTCGGCATGCTCACACGGTGTCTGTTGATGTGTTTCGGCACAAGTTTCACATAAAGTAAATAATAACTTGTTATTGATTTTCGACGGGAGCACTGGGATATAGAGTCCTCTAGGTGGCAGTACTTTACATTTTATGAGTCCTTCGTAGTGTTGAATGTCACTGAAGTTTTCTGTGATGATCTCGGGATGTCCCACGGGTGTTTTTCCGGTTTTGTTGATGTATGGATACAGCGATGTGACGTCTGCGTACGATATGTCTTGATCTTGTTCGTACAGTTTGAATGCTATTGGATGCAATAGTAATGCATTGCTGGAATGGATCGATCCCGCCAATTCCATCAGTGGATGTCATCTCCAGGAACAATCGCCTAAACGTTAAGCAGGCTCTTCTCAATATGTCTACGTCGGAGCGGCAGTAACTTAATTTTTCTTTTTGAAAATCGAATGGTTGCCGGTAATTTGTTTCGTACCATTCGAAGAAGGTGGGTCTGTCTTTAGGTTTCATTCTATCGTGTTGATAAAATCTCACATCGGGTAAATTGTTAAGTACGGTTGATTGGTTTTCCTTTCTATTAAATAAGTGCGGGAAATAGCCCTTTTTCAATTCACTTAATCCAAACATCTTGGGCAGTTCGGCTAAAGCAACGGGTAAAATGTTGATGGAATCTATCATCCAAATGCGACATCCGGGTACTTCGATGTACATGTTCTTGCTTCCGTTCGCTATGATCGCAGGTTTCACTCCGTTTTTGTATAAATATCCTAGTATTGGTAACGAATCGTAACTTTTGAAGTTGTGTGCGATGACAGTGGCTCCTTGGTTGTCTCCAGAAAACAGCCATTTGCAAAAGTGTACGGTTGTATTGGACCCGGCAAATATTAATTCGTTCTTCCCACATGTCTGGCAGATACTATCTTTATCGACGTTTCTATCCATACATTTCAAACAGACTTTGTGTACCACGCATAAATTTGGTTTGTGTTCGGAAGCTCCACATTTTGTTGATTTGCAATTAGTGCACCTGCCATTATCGTCGGGCGAGTATCCTCTGTGGCACAGGATCTTGTCATCTTGAGTACATTCAAAATCGAAGAAAATGTAAGTCTGTTTCTTTTGTCCATACTCGTTATTCACGGGTAGCATGTAACACTGATGTCCAGATGGATAATAATTCTTACAGGTCTGACAATAAACGTTTCCTAAGGTATGATCGCCCACCGTTTATTCACGGTTTGTCCAGAAATCTTACATTTATAATAAGTGGTGCACGTCGAGTTTCCCGATGACGTCTTCGTTTTGTGTAGATCGTAACATGTTGAGCCTTTACAGCAATTTTCCTTTTACTGAATGCAGTTTCAATAGGATTTTTGGTAGCACTCCAGGTAAAACAATAGGTTTTCAATAGCAGTATGACCTTCAAGGTAGAGAGGTCACCAATTGCCCATTCATACATGTAACTGGCTGTGTGCCAGTTTACCTGAAGTTGATTTCAACCTTGGAATTAAAGTACATATGAACTGTTTTTGTGTATTGGAGTCATCAAGGATAAAAACAGAGACAAAATTAAATTAAAATAAAATGTAAACAAGCTGTAAAAAATAAAAGTACTAAGGCACGGACCATTAAATTTTCAGGGGGGGGGGGGGGGCTGGTATTTTTCAGAAATAAACTTTCTGGCCCAATTTTTGTCCAAAAAATATTCTCTGACCAGCATCTTGGTTGAAAAAAATAATCTGGCCCGGATCCTGTCCATTACATAAAAAGCCTGGCTCAACAAAATTTCCTAGCATAGTGTATATGAAAAAAAAATAATCTAGCCCGCGAAGCAGGTGAAAAAAATTTCCCGGCTCGGGTAAAAATACCAGCAACCCCCCCTGAAAATCAAATGGTCTGTGCCTTAATTTGGTGTTGTAAATTTATTAAAAGGTCAGCAGAAATGTTTAAAGGTTTGCAATAGAACTGTACTGTGTAATTACTATCGGTAAATTATACACTAATTCAGAAGATGCACAACTACCTTCATTTTTTAGTAAAAAAAAATATGAGAATATAAACAGTCAGTGTCAAGGGTTTTCATGGCAAAACCTGTTCTGAAACTTAAACTGAGAACATAACCCTTTGTCTGCAAGAAAAATGTTTAATTTTCTGCAAAATTTTACTGGCATCTGATAATCCATTATTGAAAATAATAATCGATTAATCGATTTCATGTGGAAAATCGATCAATTATCAAATATAATAGATCATTGGAACATCACTACCCTCGGGTATTCAAATAATGTACTGTTATTGCGAATCTAATGAAATTAAACTATTTCATGTTCTATTTTTGACTTGTGTAACTATATTAGGAACGAGACTAAACAGGGAACCTTCTTTGTCCCATGTGTGTAGATGGTGGAATTGATGGTCAGTTTTGACCAATAAAAGCCTCTGTTATATCAATATTGCTTTAGAATTGCTATTTTACTAACATGTTTCAAATACAAGGCCTGTAGTAACACTTAACATTGGACCAAACAAAACCCTACCTTGATGTGTAACTAATACTGATCACCTCACATACCAAATATGGACAGAAATTGCTTTTTTCTAAAAATGTAGAAGTCAAAGGTCCAATATTCCATGGCACAAACTTGAACCTGTATGATTTGTTACTAATTGCAATAAACTGACATATCTAATACCAAATGATAATCAACATCAGTTAAGAAAACAGTCAGAAAGTATATAAAGGAGACTGGCAGACTCACAAATTGTAGGACGGAGTGCAAACCTACATATAATAGTAGGGGCTTACTAAGAACTACACTGACTTTGAAAATACCAGCCACTTTCACACCAATGTAAAGCTTAGTACATTTTACTTGTTGACATTGCTACACAAAAATTTGATTAGGACCCCACCAAAAAGTCAGTGGCAAAGGCCCTCTATTCAAGTTGGGTCCGGGCAAAACCATGGTATTCTGGCTGCAATTTATTTCTGGGTTAATATGTCTTCAGTGCATTTACTCTATGTACAGTTATTTTATATTTCATTGGGATAAAAATTAAACAAGAATATTTTTCAAATATTTTGTTATCTAATTGTTCCAAAACGAAAATTACATTGTATTGTTCTATTAATGTTCTTCATTTTCTGTCTCGGAGTCACTACATCTAGGTGTGGGAATATCACTGCAAGTACTTTCAAATGTTGATGCCGCGTCTGCAAGTAAATGAAGATGAGTATCTGCATTCACATCTTGAGATGTTATTGTTGTAGTTGGATGCGTCACTGTATATGTAACTTTCACAGGGTTTTTAACCGAACATGTAGAGTTCCCTCCTACATACATATTCTGAGGTGTAAACTGAGGAAAACCATAGGCATGGTAAGGAAAAGGTGGGAAAATTGGCATACAAGCATTGTATGGAGACATCATTGGTGGTGGAAAATAAGAGGTTCTCTTGCGTTTTTTGTGGTTTAAAGTCAAACATTTCTTCACTTTCACTGTCTTCAGAGTGTACAATTTCTTCGTTCACACCAGATTTAGACAAAACATCATCATTTTCCTTCAATATTTCTGAAAAAAAACTTGTTTGTCATTTTGATCCTTTGGGGGAATCTTATTATCATAATGTTTTTTAAGGATAATCAAATCTTTCATAAGTTTAGCTGAATTAGAATATCGCGTAAGATTTGTTGCTCTTAGCCTGGATCTCATAATTGCATTAAATGAATGTGAGGAAGTATTGTAGCCAATTACAGCATCATTTTCCTGTTCCAAGGCCTTGACGTCCTTTTTAAGGGTACGAATTTCATTCTCAACTTGTTTTTTTTTTCAAGTTTGTATTCAGAGTGGAATTTGTCTTGTCCGCAGTGAAAGTAGTTGATTCATGGAGCATTAGGGCAGGATCCCCCCCCCCCCCCCCNTAATTGCCTTCTGCTTTATGGCCTAAAACATGGCAGTTTGAACATCTTACACTTTTGCTTCCACATGGCATGGGCTCTTGAACTGGCTTATTCAACTTTTTGAAAAGTTTTCCATCTCAAACAATTCATCCTTCTTGTTTTTCAAACTAGTTTTGTTTTTATCCATGATTTTTTTTCAGTGCAGTTGGCCTCTCATGATCATCACATGTACCGGTATTGGAATTTATTATTTCCTTTGAATCGGTCTTCAAAGTTGTGAGGGTATGTGGAAGTTGTCTTTTTTCTGCTAAATTTACTTTTTCATTCTTTAAAATCAGTTCCAAATCATCTGTTAACTCCAGACATCTTAGAGAAGTAATACTAGTAAATCCTTCATCCCTAAACTTTGGAGCAAATCTGAGAAAAGATGGACCAATTTCTAATAGATATTGGTCAACATCCATGTTCATCCAATTTCAATGATTCTTTAAATAACACCCTTGCTGATGTATAACTTGGAAAAACACAATTTGCCAGTAACATTAACTGTTACAGCAAGTTAGTGACCCGATAAATATATCCAATTATCCAATAGGAATACTTGAATACAATAGGGGTGAACTGTATTTATGTAGTAGGCCTAGAGATCTATATATGTATAACACTTTACTGTTGTTCTAATTATAAACCGAATAGAATTTGTTTACAAAAATTGTTTAACGCAAAATCTCTGTTTTCTGCGAATTTCAAATGGTAAAATGTTTTATTTGAATTTAAGCAGAACAATACTCTTTCATGGGGTTATAATTTAAATATAGCTGTGGGAAGTTGCATACTTAACAAAAAATTAAATTTGCTTATTATTATGGAATTTACAATTATAAAAAGTGTTTTTGATGTTTTGACATTTACAATATAAGATTAAAACAGTTGTGATTTAATCTTGAAAATGAAGAAAAAAATTTTGGAAGGTATTATGAGAAAGGAAAATCATTTTCTAAAGAGATAACCAAACAAATTATTGAATTGTTTGCTGAGGGCAAATCTCTACGAGAAATTTGACGAATTCTAGGTATAATAAATACAACATCGATCCGAAATGTCATTGATAACTGTGGTGATTTGCACAGGAAATCGTGTGGACGTAAAGTTAAAATTGCCACTGATGATGTAAGATTAGCTATCTCTTTTAATAAGAGTAGACAACCCTCCATATCTGCAGAAGAGATGCGTCAGAAATTTTTAGATGATGGAATTACTGTTTATCCCCCTTCTGATAGTGCAATATCTAAAATGTTAAAAAGTATGAACTTCACACGGAAAAAGCTGACAACCTGTTCCAAAGAAGCTGCAACAGATAGAGCTATTGCTTTATTTGAAGAATATGTGGAGAAAATTTCACAGATAGATCCATTTACCCTCAATTTTTTTATGAAACATTAGTTGTAAAAACAACTGGAAACAGACATTACGGACATGCACCATCAAACCTTAGAGCTGTAGAATTACAGCGTTATTCGTGCAATGCAACATTTACTATAAATCTTTTACATGGACCATTAGGTATAAACTACTTCAATGTACTTAATGGGCCTTCTAATGGCCAGGAGCTTGTGAACTTTTTTCTTGAAGCCATTCAAGAGAGGGATACTCAAGGTCAATATATATTAAGAAGGGGAGATACCATTGTTATGGATAATTGTGGTTTCCACCATGGAAGAATTACTGAGGGTCATCTCAGACAGATTTTTCAAATGTTTGGTTTAAATTTAGTCTTTCAACCACCATATCACCCTGAGTTGAATACTTGTGAACTCTGTTTTAACATTATGAAAGTCTATCTAAGAAGACACAGTAGATATTCAGATCAATTTACAGAACTTGCAATTTGTGATTCTGCATCGTCTATAACACCACTGAAATATATTTCTTTCCTTTTTATAAGATAATAAAAAATCATCAGTCTTGCAGTATGTATTTTAAACAGTTTATTGTTGTGCAAATCCTGTTTTAGTATGACTCTGAATACTAATTTTTACTGGCAATTTAAGTACTTAAACTTAGTAGTTAAAATCATAATGTGATTTTCAAAAGAATTTATTAAAATTCCAGTCTCCTCAGGTCGCCCTCCCCATTGAAAAAACAAAAACAAAATACAAAATTATTTTAATTTCAATCCCCGTGTATGTTGTTTAAGACTTTATCCATATTTATTGACTTTTTGTTCCAATACACAAAAAGTTCATGTGTTCTTTATTTACATGGGTGAAATCAACATCAGGTAAACTGGCACACAGCCAGTTACATGATTGTATGAAAGGGCAATAGGTGACCTTTCTACTTTGAAGGTCAAACTGCTATTGAAAGACCTATTGTATTACCTGGAGAGCTACCAAAAATCTTATTGAAACTGCATTCAGTAAAAGGAAAATTGCTGTAAAGTATCGTCCGCAATCGGTACATTGTTTCCAGTCATCTTCGGTTTGGTCGTGAAGCTTTCTGCAGTAGAGGCATACGTTCGGGCATACGTTGTTGCAAATGTGTTCTTCTTTATGGTCGTATCGCTTTTTACAATCGGTGCAGTAATAGTTGCCAATAGAAAGGAAAACCAATCAACCGTACTTAACAACTCACCCGATGTGAGATTTTATCAACCCGATAGAATGAAACTTAAAGACAGACCCACCTTCTTCGAATGGTACGAGACAAATTACCGGTAACCATTCGATTTTCAAAAAGAAATATTGTTACTGCCACTCCGACATAGACATATTGAGAAGAGCCTGCTTAACGTTTAGGCGATTGTTCCTGGAGATGACATCCACTGATGGAATTGGCGAGATCGATCCATTCCAGCAATGCATTACTATTGCATCCGCTTGCAACTTGGTATTCAGACAGAAATTTCTCCAGCCAGATACCATCAGTATTATCCCATCTCAAGGATATCGTCCTGAGTCAAAGCCATGCAATGGATCAAATACCTATCGGTAACAGAAGGTGTCAACATACAACATGCAAGAAATGGAGGGGAAAACAAATCAGGCCCTATAAAGTAGATGGATACTACGAGAACAAAAACGGAAAGAAATACGTGTTAGAGTTTAACGGAAAGTTCTGGCATGCATGTTTACACTGTTATAGTGCAAGCACCGTCAACCCAGTGAACGGTATGACCATGAGTGAATTGCATCAACGCACGTTGGGGAAGAAACGTTACTTGGAAGACCAAGGCTACATCTATATTGGTAAATGGGAATGTGAGTTTGACAAAGAGGTCCGGGAAAATGAAAGTTTAAGAAATTTAATCCAACAAACCGAAATGATCACTCCTTTGGAGCCAAGAGATGCCTTTTATGGTGGACGAACCGAAGCATTCAAACTGTACGAACAAGATCAGGACATATCGTACGCAGACGTCACATCGCTGTATCCATACATCCACAAAACATGAAAAATACCCGTGGGACATCCCGAGATCATCACAGAAAACTTCAGTGACATTCAACACTACGAAGGACTCATCAAATGTAAAGTACTGCCAACTCGAGGACTCTATATCCCAGTGTTCCCGTCGAAAATCAATAACAAGTTATTATTTACTTTATGTAAACTTGTGCCGAAACACATTAACAGACACCGTGTGAGCATGCCGACGAGCAACGAGCACTGACCGGAACCTGGGTGATAGACGAAATCAAGAAAGCTTTGGAACATGGATATAAAATTGAACAAATATAGGAAGTGTGGCACTTTGACGCGGAGCAAAACGACCAAACAACAAAGACGGGAGGGCTTTTCACCAAATATATTAATACCTTTCTTTAA
This sequence comes from Modiolus philippinarum, assembly GCA_002080025.1. Lineage (NCBI taxonomy): Eukaryota > Metazoa > Mollusca > Bivalvia > Mytilida > Modiolidae > Modiolus > Modiolus philippinarum. Next base: position 152,248 of record MJUU01016941.1, on the reverse strand, counting down.
ATAAGCAGGAAGCCAGTGGATGGCCAGAGTGGTGTCAGTCTGAAGAGGACAAATGGAGGTATATCAGAGAGTACCACGAAAAGGAGGGTATTCTCCTCGAGTGCGATAAAATCCAAAAAAATCCGGGGTTACGAGCTTTAGCCAATTTGATGTTGAACAGCTTTTGGGGTAAATTTGGTCAAAGATCTAACCTACCTCAGATTAAATACGTGTGTGATCCTGCAGAATACTTCGACATGTTAACCAGCGATCAGATACTTGTTATGGGTATCAATTTTTATAAGCGATGAGATGGTTGAAATTAGATATCAGTATGAAGACGAGTTTGTAGAGGAATCCGAACGTACAAACGTGGTCATTGCTGCTTACACGACCGCCCAAGCAAGACTGAAGTTGTACAGTTATTTGGAGAAGTTGAATACCCGAGCCCTATATGCCGACACCGATTCCATCGTTTATACATCTCAACCTGGAGAATAGAGACCCGAATTGGGAGATTACCTAGGAGATCTTACGAACGAAGTACCAAACAACAAAATTACGGAGTTCGTGACTGGAGGACCGAAAAACTATGCCTACAAATTGGAAAGACCTGACAAGGACAGAAATATGACCATATGTAAAGTGCGAGGAATCACCCTCAACTATAAGAATGCCCTAACCATAAATTACGAAACCGTAAAAGATATGGTCACCAATAACAGAGATGCCGTGAAAACCGTGACAGACCATTTTAAGATAGCCAGGGACCAAAAAAGGTTAATGGCCGTACATCAAGACAAAGATTATAGGATCGTGTTCGACAAAAGAGTTGGCATGGATGACTTAACCCCGAGACCTTATGGATTTTAAATTGTACAGGCATCATGAGGATGGCTATCCGACCAATGACTGCTTAATGACGGAGAAAATAAAATATGTATATATGTAAATGAGTTGATTATTTAATTAGTAACGAAGATGAAATACCTTCAAAGGAAAATAACAGTAAATAGTACAAACAAAGAAAGAAGGGAAAACGGGGCACAAAGGAAACCAAATCGATAGAAAACAACATAAGGGTTTTGAGTTAATATTAGAGCAGAAACAAGGGAGACACATCAGACAATAGTAATGCACTGAAGACCATGAAAATACAAGGTAAACATTCCTGAGAAATGGATCAGCACAATAAGACAGGGTATTTAGAGATAAAGTCGCAGATACTAATTACCAAAAAAAAAAAAAATACAGACTGCGAGCAGAAGACAAAAGTGTTTTGAAATAGTCAAAGTTAAGTTCACGGGCGGGGTACATTGTGGATTATTAGGATTAGTTTCATGAATGACTTAATGTCTTTCGGCGTCCCACCACTTTCACACCTACACTACCTTTGCGGTGCTCTACGTTCAAGACGCTGAATGACGGGTTGAAGACACAAGGCAAAATGCGAGGGATACCTGGGAAGGGTTGGGGCTTTATCGGTAAACCCAACTACAAATATATAAGGGCCCATTTTAAATATCACGACCCATCTCTGTATACAATTAAACGGAATGACAGCTATTATGAGTATCGTTAAGACCATATTAACATGGGAATTATGTCGGATGCTAGATCAATCAAACCGATCGATAATTCGGAGGGAAATTGAGGGATTTAGCATAGACCCTATGGATCCAAAGAGATGAGATTCACTACTGAGGTCGAATGCTTGAAATAAAAACTCCATATGTTCTATGGTCGCCATCATGAGTTAGTTGACCAGTATAATGTAAGGCTGGCATCTTACGACTGTGATTTCACATTTGACTTGAACTAGCTTTAAGTGGTTTATATCGGTTTTTACTTGTGCCTTGCTGCAAATTTGATAAATCATTTCGAACATGCATTCATGATGATGCATTTAAAGCAGAAGACGTTTACCTTGTCGAAGCTCCAGTTCTCATTGCTAAGGTAGTTTATGTCGACACGACCATCTAATTTCTCATAGTTGTATCTGGCGCTTGCTTGTACGCTGAGTAGTATTATCATTCGCTTTCCGACTTCTTTCTATCTATGATTTTAATTCGACCATGCAGTATTTTGCACATGCAGGATGTAAAACAGGAGCCACTTTCCATGTCTCTTTCCTTAAGGAGTTTATGTGAACCCGCCCATGTCACTATTAGAGTTTGGACTGTTAAATGAATGACGAGAATATCAATTTCTACACTATGCTTGTTTTTTTATTTCTGTAATACAAATTACCATACATACTATTTTTTTAATTATGCAAACTGTATTACAACATTCTAGTATGATTTTGAATGCTTTTTGAGTCCTATCATTTCATCTGAATTTCTTTGTTTTTCAAAATAAAATGCAGCAATCTTATTAATATAGTAATAGAATAATATATCGGCAAATGAATACCGAAGCAAAAATAAGGAAAGGGGATATTCCAAAATCAAAAATCTACACACACGACAATTCATATCCAAACCGATTTGAGACGGAATGACAAAGACAAAACAAATAAACAAAAATGAACAAGAACGCCACATAATTAAAGCACTAGCAGTGTGAACCCCTAAAAAACTGATGTATTATCAGGTTCTCCAGAAGGGTAAGCATGATCTGCTCCACACGCGGCACCCGTATCACTTCTAGTGAAAAGTCCGGTTATTTCAGTCGGTGTTTGTCAGTCCGGTAATAAACCCTCTACAAATGGTCATTTCGACAACTTATGTCTCTTCAGTGCAGATCAAATCAAAACATTTTGAAATACATCAATCGAAATATATGTTTAAGCTGACAGGGAACAAATTACCAATATGATTTAAATAGAAAAGCAAATTTCAGCTATGGACAGAGTTATACAGAAAAGTGATACTCCTTATCGTTCAACATATTTTTTTTAATGTAGATATTGCAATAATACATTGCTTTCAATATTCTGACTTTGAAAAAGTACTTCAAAGTTGTCAATAATTTAAACAATTTATTTAAAGTTGAAATTTTAAAAGTCCATCACTATTTGTAAATAACAAATACCGAAAATACTGTTAATTAAGTGTCTGTATATGACCATTTCGCAAATTTTAGTCTCTTCAAAAAAAAAAAATAAATAAATAAATAAATAAATAAAAAAAATAAATATTAAACCCATATTTTTATAAATATAATAGAGATGGTCTAAATGAGGAGCCAAAACCAGCTAAGGAAAAACTATGCCAGATGGAGATACTCTGCTTAGTTTTAAACAGAATTTTGAAATATTATATAAAAGAGTTAAGTACCAAGTATGACGGTGATAGAAAACGTGTTTTTTTTTTTTTCATCTAAAATTCACTTTAATCAATCACCATAGCCCATTTTAAGGATTTCTTAATAAATGATATGAAAATATACTATTTAGTCCTCAAGCAGAACGTTTGTCAGACTGTCTTGATGAATATACAAAATAAAATTGACTAGAAATAACGAATTTCACTTTTTATATAACGCTGACAGAGAACAAATTACTATTAGGATCTCAAATCAGGTAAGGACATAGTTATGCAAGAGGGAGATACTCCATTTTTTAATGCAGACATTGCCCTAATACATTGCTTACATTTATTCAATATTCTGTTTCAGAGAAAATACTTCACAGTGTTCAGTAGTTTAAATAATTTTATTCCCAAGGGTCAAAATCGATTTTGTTCTAGTAAAAACGAGATTTTATCAAAATAAAAGTCTAGCACTGTCTGTAAATAACAAATACCGAAGCTACTGTAAATCAAGTTTCTAAATATTGCCATTTCGACATCTTATGTCTCTTCATTCAAATCAAATCAAAACAATAAAAATTTTAATTAGTGAAATATATAATAAATAATATAATAATGGAGAATAAATAACCAAATGTTCTAAAGTTAAAGCCAAACCAGCTAAGTAAAAGGTATGTACAAGAGAGATACTCCTTAGTTTTAAGCACAATTTTAAAATATTATATAAAAAGGTTTAAGGTATTATACCACCAAAAGGAAAATCTTCCGCCAAAGGTTGTATGTTAAAATAGTACTTATCAATGGAGATGGATATTTCTATGGGATGATTGAAATGGTTCTGTATCCAATGTAATTAACCTGCATACTGTTAGAAAGCTGAACATCTTAGGTACCCCGAAAATCTTTATTTTATTCCTATCAGTTGTAATAAAAATTTTTTGGTAAAAACAATGACATGACCATTTCACGGGTTGGCAGTGAAAGTGAAAGTTGATTTTTGATAGTAGTGTACTTCCGGTAGAGGGCATTTTCTTATATGCAATGAAAGTTGTCCTCAAATTTTTGTGGAGGCTCATAATATATCTAATTATTAGGTATGAAGTTTCGCTTTATTTGAAACGACAGTAAATGTGCTATGGTTCTCAGAAAATGACCAATTTAAAAAAGACAAATAGGGAAAAAATCAATGGTGGTATGATACCTTAATACTAAGTAAGACGCTGATAGAAAAGGTGTTTTTAGTCCCCTATCGGCTTCGGCGAAGGGGACTTTAGGTTTGCACTCCGTCAGTCCGTCCGTCAGTCCGTCACACTCAGTTTTCCGGACTTTTTTACCATACTATAAAAGATAATTATCTAATATTTGGTATGTAAGTCTACAACCATAAGTTACAGATCAAGTTCGAGTTTGGTTCCGGTCCATTGATTTTTGACGGAGTTATGGGCCTTTGACTTCGAAAAATTTGGTAAAATATAGGTTTTCCAGACTTTTTTTCTAAACCGTTCCAGATATTAAGCTAATATTTGCTATGTGAGTCTACTGTTATGAGTTACAGATCAAGTTTGAGTTTGGTTCCAGTCCATTGATTTTTGACATAGTTATGGGCCTTTGACTAAGAAAATTTTGGTAAAATATAGGTTTTCCAGACTTTTTTTCTAAACCGTTCCAGATATTTAGCTAATATTTGTTATGTGAGTCTACCACTATGAGTTACAGATCAAGTTCCAGTTTGGTTCCGGTCCATTGATTTTGGATGGGGTTATGGACCTTTGACTTAGAAAATTTTGGTAAAATATAGGTTTTCCGGACTTTTTTCCCAAACCGATCCAGATATTTAGCTGATATTTGCTACGTGAGTCTACCACTATGAGTTACAGATCAAATTCGAGTTTGGTTCCGGTCCATTGATTTTGGATGGAGTTATTGGCCTTTGACTTAGAAAATTTTGGTAAAATATAGGTTTTCCTGACTTTTTTGCTAAACCGTTCCAGATTTTAAGCTAATATTTGCTATATGAGTCTACCACTATGAGTTACAGATCATTAACTATTTTTGCTGGTATAACAAGCTATTCCATCGGTAGGGGACTTCTGTAATACCTTGCAATACGGTCCACACTTGTTTTATCTAAAATGCACTAAATCAAATCACCATTAGCCGTTTGAAGGATTTCTGAATAAATGAAAATAAACTATAATGTTCTAAAGCAGAACTTGTCTGAGACTGTCTACACTTTACGCAAATACAAAATAAAATGGTAAAAAAAATCACTTGTATATGATCACATTTCTACAACATAACAATAGAAATATTACATAGCGTTAGCATAAGATTTCGGGGCTACTCCGCTATATATATATAAAAATAAAACAAACAAAAAAGAGCTTAGTGTTGATTTATATTCCATGTGTTAATATGTTATAGATTACAATACTGACTTATGTGTTGCTGCTTACATTGACGCAAATAGAACACTGACACTTACTTCTAAACTTTGTTCAGAAAAACTACCTTCATTATGTTACATGCATAGGAATCAAAAGAGAGCAGTATCAACTGACGATGGTAAGTTATCTGGTCTGTCTTTTTTTACTGTCCATTGTAATGTGGTATGATCATTAGATTTTGTATGTGAGCTATCTTAGATCAAGTCAGTCAGACAAATTAGGATATTGTAACATAAATCTATTAGTTTGATTTATCTTCTCCTTTCTGGCCGGTCCGACGGTAAAATGTTAAAGTTGTGAAAACAGAAGTTGAGCATTGATAGTAAATCCATGTGTAAGTATGTTTGGGGAATTCCTCTTTAAATACCAAAATTCCCTAAATATATATGGTAGAATAAATAGCATTTTTAATAACAGTTTTGTTAATTTTCATAAAGTGTTCAGTTTTGAGTCAAATTGCAGTTTTTAACGATAATTGCAGTCTTATTTGGGAGCAATAGTGTATACGGTCTTCAACAAAAAGTTAATTTGATTTCGATCCGATGATGAAAATTTCCGAAACAGAGGCAATTGTTAAAATTGTACTGTGTGAGAAAATCAAAGTATGATAATTCCTGAAAGTGCAAAAGCAAATTTAATCAAATTTAACTATAATTTTGAAGGAATGTCCAATACAAAATTCGTCGTTTGGTTTCGATCCGTCAAGAAACATTGCAGTATGATACATTCAATATATAAAACCTATTTTGATCATCTAATCTGAAAGAATAATTGGAAATATATTTTACACAAATAATATATGGAAAGCGCCTATTTCTTCTCGATACCTATTTCTTCCTGATACTACATTTGACATGACTACCAGTCTGAAACATAGTTTGACATTAGATCCTAGGCGAAAAAAATCCGCTGAAACAAATGAAGGGAACACAAATAAAATGTATTTTAAAACTAATTACCGAAGTGACTGTGAATTTTTTTTTTCTGCATAGTGATGATTTTTAAAAATACTTTTTTTTCTTTGCATTAAAAGACCAGCATTGCCATTACTGTTGAACATAGTTTAAATATGACGTCAATATTGATCTTCACCTCTCAAACTATGATACAGAACTACAAAGTACCGAAGTTGCTTTGAATTTTGTTTCTGCATATGCGCATTTCGACAACTTATGTCGCTTCAGTGCAGATAAAATCAAAACAATTGGAAGTCCATAACCGAAGTACGTGTAAAAACTGATAGAGAACAAATAATCAAAAAGATCTAAAGAGAAAAGCCCAAATCAGCTAATGACAGAGCTGTGCAAGAGGGTGATACACCTTTATTTATTGAAACTTTCCAACTTAAATCGGTTTTCGGGCCAACACCGAAGTACTGGCTATACTGGGTTGGTGAATACCCTCGGGGACTAACAGTCCACCGGCAGTGGCATCGGCCAACTGGTAATAAATAACAAAATACCGAAGTTACTGTAAATTTTGTTTCTGCGTATGCGCATTTCGACATATGATGATTCATTGATTAATAAATTAATCAGTTGTTTAGTTGATTTAAAGCAGATATTGGTTGGAGATTTATTTTATTAAGAATTTGTATAAAAGCCATTGTAATAGAAGTATTTTGTCATGTGAGCGACACAGGTACAGCTTCTGAACCTCTGGTTTGCATTAACGTAAATATGACAAAATTGAATCTGTATCGACATTATATTATCTACGATTGAATCGTTACCATATACTATTTCATACTCCGCAACACTATGCAACAGCTAACATACGAATACCGATGCAAAAGGAAAAAAAATAGAAAGGGGGAAACTCCAAAATCACAAGTCTAAAACACCACAATACAAGGGCAACAGATACTGGAACATGATGACAAAGATGAAATAAGTACGAATAACAACGCCACAAAAACTAAAGCGCCAGCAGTTTGAATCCCTGCAAAAACTGAAGGTATCATCAGGTACTCCGGAAAAAATAGGCATGATAAAATATCGAAGTTAATGTGAATTTAGTTTCAGTGTATGGCCATTTCGACAACTTATCTGTCATCGGTGTAAATTAAATAAAAAAAAATAGAAATCCATCAACCGAAATGTAGGTAAAAGCCGCAAAAGAGCAAAATAGGATCTTTAAGTTAACAGAAAAGCCTAAATCGATGAAGTACAGAGCTTTGCAAGAGGGAGATACTCATCAGTTTTGAACAAAATTTTTTAAAATTTAGATATTGAAAGTTGCAAAATGAAATCGGCTGTCGGGCTAGCACCGAAGTACTGGCTACTATGTTGGTGAATACCCACGGCGACTAATAGCCCACCAGTAGTTGCATTGGCAATGTAAGTCACACTCTCAATGAAAAGTCAAAGTCGGTGTTTGCACAACTTTTCTACAGCCTGGGAGTTTAATACCATACAACCGTGTATGTCCAGACAACTAATGAACAAAAGATGGTGTTTGCTATCAATGAAGCACAGTAACACTTTATTGCACCTAAAGACTTACTTCTATAGAAATATATATATACATTATTTGGGGGTGTTAATATTACCAAAGTAAAGTCTCTTACCACAGGTCAGTGACGAGATAGCTTAATTGGTAATCCAAAACTCATTCATAGCACAAGTCAGATATCAACAAAACGTCAAGGATATCTTGTTGCTATAATCAACTTGTTCCTTATACTTAAATTATTTATTCTAATGCAGTCAATAAGTTCCCGAACATTGGAGAGTTTATTGCAAGATTTTGAACAAACTTACAACATAACTTGTTCACATGCACGCACCTTGATTTTTCTGATTTAATCAGAGGTTAATCGAGCCCCCAAAAAATATTGTTACTTCTCCACTCACACTTAAACGTAACTTAGATTTACATTACAAAGCTTTTAGAGTATCTTGTTCACATAAAATGTTGTGAACATTATGCTTAAAAATACAAATGCAGATTCACCGAGCAAATTTGCTCATTTAGAAGTGCACTTGTAGGATACGCTTGTTTAATGGAGACAACAATCAGTTTTCCTGTATCTAAGGAAAGTGAGAACCGAACCGTCAGTCTAAAACGAACGATCGAAGGACAATGGCAACATCGAAATTGCCTTTTCTATTTGTATTTTTGATTCCGAAATATTATGATATCCAATCATTCAACTTTTCCTTTAAATTTATTTCTGTAAGAATGTAGTTTTATCTACATGAGCTCTGAAAGGGTAAGCATGACCTTCTATGTTAACAGCACCCGTCAGACTGTCAGTGAGGCAATCAAGGATAAAGTCTAAATCGGTAATGTCGAATCCGAAAAGACGTTAATCTAGCTGAAAACGTCTGTTTTCATTTGGGACACTGGCACGTCATATCTTTCAATGGTGTTATGGTTACGGCCATAGAATTTATTTGAGGGATGAAAGTAACATAGATGACATTTATTTAAAAGCAACTGCAATATAAAAATACTCTTTTATTTGATTTTCCCAAAAGGAATGCCATAAGGAACCTTTCCTTCATTTTCGATAGCCAAGAGTTATGATCCGCTCCTCTCCTATGCACCCTTGGAAGAACTAAGTGGATTTCTGAAATCTCGAATCCATGGTTTTGATTGGTTGCATTTGAACTTGACTGCATCCAATTAGAATGTTAAAATCATATTGTTAGAATGTAGCGTAAGAATAAAACTTAAAATAGAGTGTGTATTGATTTTTTAATTTTGCAAAATTCCGAGGATTTGTAATGTTTCTTTACTTTTGAGGTTTTATTATCCATAAATGAAATATTTTTTTTAATTTTGAGATTATTAGATATCATAAAGAATCTTTATAATTTTTACAATAAATTATACCGAAAATTTTACTACAGACACTATGTATGTGGCTTCATCTGGCAAGGGTGAAGTCGAGAGGAGCGGATCGTAACCCTTGGCTAGCAAAGATGCCTTTCCTGCGACAGGTCATAATCATAAGGACAAATAAAGTACAAACGAATAACATCGCAAACAGGCATAAAAGGGGAAAATTCTAAATTAAAAAAATAACAATTCGGATGAAACACAATTGAAAACAACATGATAAAGACAAAAAATGCAAAAAACATGAACGCCACAAAACTAAGCACTAGCAGTGTGAACCACCACAAAAACTGGAGGTATCAGTGTATTAGTGCCATCTGAAATATGTTGTTGAAAGATATGTAGCCGATTGGTTTATGGTTTCCCATCTACCCGAAGAGTATTTTGCATAGAGTGTTAACAAGTCTGAGTTGTTTTGAAGATAGATATATAACTTATTGGTTTGGATTATAGTCACCTCGAAATTGAATCTATTTTACGACTCTATTTTTTTTTCTCATAATTGTAAACAACTCTCATTTAATCCATTTACAATTCTACAAGTTTCAGATTTTTTAAACTGGTCAGATGTCAACATCAGCTTTGTTATGACAACAATTGTGATAGCTGTATTAGTAGTTATTGTGATTATAGTTTCAAGAATGTAAGCTATTTCCATATACATGTATTCGCCTAAGAAAAGTAAAGTTTAAAAGAGACAATGCTTCAAAACAGACAATGCCTTCAACCAAGAATGCGTTAAGTAAATTCTGAACATAAAGGTAAAACACAACAAATAACGATCTTATTTATCATTATAGTCCATTTGGTGGCTATGAAAATAGGGAAAAAAATTAATTAAAAATCAGGGATCTTTTTTAAATAAAACTTTTTAAAATTTTCTTTAACACTTTCAGTACTGAATATTAATTTATTGCGCGCTTATGCGGCCCAAGGTTTTTTAGCACGTGGGGTTTCGTGGCCGGATTTATTTTGACATGTGCTTGCCGAAAATTCGTCTCGTAACTTCAACGTAACATCCCAGCAAAACGACTTCGAATTTTGCATTAAAATTTCACGACAGTTATCGTATTTATGTAATTTCAACAATACTTCAAACATTCGAGACAGAACATCTCAGGGATGGTCAAATTTTACCTTTTAGTTAGATAAATTTTGCGAACATTGCGGGTTCGTTTTTGTTGCAACAAATAGTAATAAATATTTTTTCATCATTGACGTTTTGTTCGTGTACTGACATTTATTTTGTTAATTCGAATGTCTCTGCATGTTCAAAGACACACTTTTATATCAAGTAATGTCAAATGATGTCTGTAAATTATCATGTTAAGTGCAACAACTGATAACACCGTCGCCATTTGCATTTGTTTGTTTACATATGAAAGAGAGATAACTCGAACTTTTCACGGAAGACAACTCAGCCTAATGCCTTGAATCATTCCTCTGACTAAAAAAATCGATCTATTTGTTCACATTGAACAAATAAATCGTTTATTTGTCTGAGATGTTTGAATGTATTTAATAATTTAATTTAATTTTTAACAACAACAGAGACATGCAACAAAACAACCCTAAAGCAAATTCAGATAATGTTTGATTTTTTTTTCATTTATTCAGAGACATGTAATTATATGTCTCTGATTTATTGAATTTCATAAATAACACTTAACTAGCACAGATTCATATGGCCAGTGGATTTTATTTCATATTTTTTTTTGAAAAAATACAAAATTTTCATCAAAATTCCAAATGAGATTGCTACAAGGTGAATTTACTTTTTTGAAAGAAAAAACCCCTAAAATGAACAAAACTTGCCTTGGATATTTCTGTTAGTTGAGAATTCCATAGAATAATATTGCATCACAGGCTTCCTTAATTCTGGTATTTTAAAGTTAGTTCAACAAATTTAAATTCAAATGTCAACAAACTTCAAACGGTAAATAATCCAATAAATCCAAAAATATTTCGAAGAATAACTTGTAACAGTTTCAGAAAAGTTAACAATAATTTTTCATGGTATGGAACAAAGTGGAGCAATCTGGCAGACACAAATGCTTCCCACAGTCATGGCAGCCATACTGTGTTTGCCTTCGTGTTTCCTGTCGACCATTTTTGACTCTCATGTAGCAGACATGACACCAACTTTTTGCTGCAAATGTCCCTGGCATTTCTGTCTTTGAACAAGACGGTCATCAACATTTCTGTCTTTGAACAAGACGGTCATCAACATTTCTGTCTTTGAACAAGACGGTCATCAACCGGTATAAGTGATGGTCGACCTTTGCGGACTGACCTTTCTGAATATCCTCCTTTCAACCCAGTAGCTACGAGCTTTGTGAATTCAAGAAAAGTAAGCGGCCATTTACCCAGTCCTGGTTGATGGTGTGGTGACAGCAGAAAAAGTCTGAAAGAATTAAAGTTCAGTATTTCAAGCATGGTAAAAAGATCCTTTTTGACCATTTCAATGTTTTATGCTCAAATACATAATATTGTATATACTGGTCTGCTTTGTCCACACCTCCCATGTATTTAGTATAATCTTCAACCATCTTTGGGCAAGGGATTTCTGACTGTTGAAATAAACCATTTGCCTGCTGTATATTTCTGTTTCTATTTTCTGAAGTGAAAAACTTGTCCATGTAAACATTTTACCCCTGACCATTGATACTAGCATGATCCACACAATCTTTGACAACACGTTTTGCGAGGCCTTGACCAGTACCATCTATCCTGCCGCTGTATACCTTACAGAAAGAGACATACCCAGTGTCAGCCTCGGCCAACGCCCACATTTTAATACCCCATTTATTTGGTTTAGCTGGCATATATTGTTTGAAAGACAGCCTTCCTTTGAAAGGAATCATAATCTCATCCACTGACACTTGCCGTTTAGGTATGAACTGCTCCACCATTGAAGTAGTGAACATATTCATCAGTGATTCGATTTTATAAAGCACAGTATAATTTGGATCACCAGGCTGTGGAGCATTTTCACAATTCGAGAAATGATGGTACCTCATGATTTGCATAAAACGGCCCCTATTCATTGTTTTCCCAAAATAAGGAGTTTCAAGTGTGATATCTGTTGTCCAGTATGACTTTAAATCTGGCTTAATATTGATGCACATCAAGGAACATAGCCCAAGAAATGCTTTAATTTCTCAAATAGTTGGAGTGTTCCATGGGGATTTATTTTCATCAGGATGCTCTCGTATCTGCTGTTTGGCATACCTGTCTGTCTCATGTTTTACATACTGGAGGATGTTTGGTGTAAATAACAATGAAAAAAAGTCAACAGGCTCTTTATTTGGACCCAAAATTGTTACAGGGCCTGTGTTCCCACGTGGGAGAAATAAATGAGGCAAACCCCTTTCATGATATGAAAAATTCTCATGCCAATAATCATCATCTGCATGGTCACCTGTCTCATCAACAGGGGGTCATTTCATCAGGAAGATCATTTCCCTCTTCATTTTCTTCCAGTTCACCAATTTCACTCCTTTTTTCCTTCGGTATTCTACTGCCGTTGTTTCCTATTTGTGCTAGCCTCTGAAGGTACCTTTGTTTGGCGGCATCAATCTCATTTTGTGAGAAACCTTCAAATTCGTCATCCGAGGAGTCCGACATATTGACGTGATATTTGTCAGACGATATCACTACAAGTTTACTAGAAATTTACTATGATACCGCCTTTTAACCTACATAATTCTGATTGGTTATGCAAAAATAGACTTCACCTTATATGGCAGATGACCTAAAAGGTCGTGGGAAATGTATTTGTCGTGAAAAGCCGTCAACTTCGGCGAGTTTCCGATCGTCAGTCTCGTACAGGGAATACATATTTATTAAAAAATGAAATAAAATGGAATTATTGACTTTTAATTAAAAAACTAGGGAAATACTAATGTTAATTTAAAATTAATTCTATAAAAATTTCAGAGCAAATTACTCAATTTTATATGCATATTAGCATAAGCAAATGCCATGTTTTCTTGCTTTATATAAGTTAAGCTTTGTTGTATACTTATGTACATACTAAAATGCCTCCAAAAGTTTCTGAAGACAGAAAGGAATTAATTCTTAAAGTTTACAAGTATTTTGAGGCGGAAAGTAAACGCAAAGCACCGTTTTATTCTTGGAATAAAATTATTGTCAGGACGGTGCATGCTTTAGGAGTAAGTCGTTCTTTACTTAACAAGCTCGTTCAATGGGAATCTACAGCACCATGTGAAAAAACAAAGAAACCGTGTAAAAGGGATTCTTTGGATAGTTTTGACAAGGATTTAATTAGGAGAGTTGTGGGTCAACCTTTTGCCAAAAAGGAATCCATAAATCTATAAGAAACTGTGTGGATATCTAGAAAAAAAATAATTCTTTAAAACTGTCAAAATATAAGCTTTCGAAAACATTGCATAAATTGGGATTAAGGTATGTAAAAGTAGATGGCAAAAAGGGCTTTGGTTGTGCGATCCGATTTAATCAATAAAAGAGTAACCTTTTTGAGAACAATAAAACAAAAGAGATATGAAGGTTTCTATATAGTGTGTATTTAGATGAAACATGGATTGATACCCATCATACTTCAACACATCAGTGGGCACCTCCAAATCCTACAGAAAGTAGAAAGCTGCCAGTAAACAAAGGTCAGCGGTTTGTTGTCTTACACGCTGGTTGTAAAAATGGGTTTTTACCCGGTTGTGAACTTGTTTTAGGTCGCTTCATGCTGATGGACGTAGTAATCATTCAGAAATGAATGCTGTTATTTTTAATAAATGGGTCACGGAACAATTAGTTCCAGCGCTGCCTGAACAAAGTCTCATAGTCATGGATAATGCCACCACGTATCACAGTGTTACTAAAGAGGGCACTAAGGCTCCAACATCAGCTACTAAAAATGTGATATGCAGAAATGGTTGAGGGAACATCATATCGATTTTGATTCAAAATTTTAAAAAAAACTTGAAACCTATTTATAAAACCGATGAATATTTGCGTGCTAAGGGACATGATGCTTTACGCCTCCCCCATATCACTGTGAATTTAACTCAATTGATATGGTATGTGAAAGAACTCATTTTAAAAGGATTTGAAACAATAACGCCGGAAAAATGGAAAAACTGCTATAAACATGTGGAATTAAAAGTTGAACCAAAGTATTGGAAATCTGACCATATTTCAGAGGAAGTTCAATAAATTGTAATTAACATACCATATCAAAGTTCATGGTCTGCACTCCCTAATTTATACTTTTAGACTGATCCCGGTGTGGACAAAAACTGGTTCCCGATTCCTTGTTTTAATGAGCACTAAGGAAAATAGAAATACTCTAACGTGATTTTTTCAAAAACGGAATTATTTCTGAGAAAATCAAAGTTGTCAAAATACGAAGCAACAGGAGTAAAATATTTTGGAACATTTCATTAGTGATATGGCCAAAGGAAATAAAATATTTCTGTCTGTGACAGGCAACTGATTTCATGGTTCTGTAGTAAAATAAATGATAGTATTAAAGAAAATATTTTTATATCAGATAATTTTTAAGATTCCATAATCAATACAAAATCACTTAAGATTAATTCAACTAGATCTGTGTGAATAAAGCACCTACTTTGAAGTTTTAAATATTTGTGGTTGTCCACATCCAAGAAAGATAACTCTTACAAAGTGATAAATTAGGGAGTGCATACCAGATCATACCATGAACCTGGATATCACCTATTTAGAAAGTGATAGTGAGAGTACATGTAATTCTGATGGGGAATATGACACTGGTGGTGAAATTACAGATGAGTATTGGTCTGAATAAATAATTGAGATACATATATTGTCAATCAAAAGGTCACTTGTACTTTTAAATGTCATCCGTATTTTTCTTACATAACCATCACCATACTATTGATTTTTACCTGAGCAGGTAAAGTATAATGAACTCATGACTTCCAAATTTTGTAAGTAAAAATTTACCAACATGCAAATGATAAGTCAGCTGACCTGTTGTTTATAAACATGTTGGCTGTTTAAGTAGATTTAATCACTCCCAATATACTCACACATAAAGCAAACCTCAATTTACTATTAAGTGAAATGGGCAACTTCTGCATTTATTGATGGATTCACCTGTAAAATTCACTCATGATATGTAGGGAATAACTCTTTAACTAAAACTTAATTAAAATAAGTAATATTAATAACCTGATTTTTAATTAATTTTTTCCCTATTTTTATAGCCATCAAATGGACTATACTTTCTATTTCACGTCATCTCACGCTTTAAGACTCAAGCACCAACAGAGGCGTAAAAGAAGTGTTGGCAACTGACTCGATCAGTGCTATACTTTACGTTTTTTAATTCTTTTCAAACAATTAGATTTTGGCGAAACAAAGAAAATTCCAAGAAAAAGTACAATGAAATATTGTTAAAGTATAAAAATAAGTAAAATTTAGTTTGAAAACTGTCAAGCATACTGTTGTCTATCAATTTGACGAAGGAAAAAAGGTTAGCTTTCGGGGCACGAACTGATTCTCAACGGCCATGAATTTTTCGTGGTTGACTGTGAATTCAATTGAAATTGCCACCTTACCAGCAAAGTCAAAAACGACTAAAATGATGTTAGAAGATCATTTCTCATTTTGTCTGTTTTTTCGTTAAATATATAGGAGTAAAGTACTATTTAAGAAATAATTCATGGGCGCCGGTGGTTTGTTGGAGATTTACATATGGGTAGCCATTATTTTCGTTATAATATTTTACCAAGAGCGTAGCGAGAGGTAAAATAAACGAAAATAATTGACACCCATATGTAAATCGACTACAAACCACATACGAACATGAATTAATACGATTCTAATATGACATATAATGATCTGGACAGACCTATAGTTTACACGGTAATGGCAGCCATTACACCAGATTTACTGACGTTTTTGTGCAGAAAACATATTATGACGTCGCTCATAATGTTATTAGAGATTTTCATATATCTGGTAGTCATGGTTTCCGTTGTTCTCATATTAGAATTTTACACAAGAGGAAAATTTAAGAAATAATTCATGGGCGCCGGTGGTTTGTTGGAGATTTACATACGGGTTGCCATTATTTTCGTTAATAGTTTAGCTCAGCTAGCGGAGGCGGAGAGACACTACTGTAAGAATACCCATTAATTACCATGAAATATACCCATTAAATTATGTCTATTAATTATGGTTACATTTAATGGTATAATTTTAATGGCTTTGTCCATTAAATTGATTTTCTTTACCATTAAAAAGTTTAATATCAACCATTAAAAAAAGGCATGAACTGGAAATAATGGCCATTAATTGTGACTATTAATTTTTTCATTAATTGGCATGACTTATTAGGTAATGGCCATTAAATTAAATGGATATAATGGTCATTATTTATTCTTAGATAGGGGTTAATGGGCATGAATTCTTTTACCAAAAGTTTAATGGGCATTAATTGTAACCATAATTAGCACCATTACTTTTTCGAGATATTTAATGGCCATTACTGTATTTTAAAAGGTATTAATTTTTTTGTTTGCTGTATTTTCATAGCCATTAAAATATCAATTAATTTTTGTAAGCCATATTTTAATTGGCATTAAATTAACAATTAATTTTTGTCTGGTGTATTTTAATGGGCTTTAAAATAACAACTAGTTTTTGTTTGATGACCATGAAAAAAGTAATGGGTACAGAGAACAAAAAAATGGCCATTAAGAACTTGAATTGCAGGTTTAATAGTTTAATGGCCATTAACATCTTAAATACCTGATGTTTGTAATTTCAATGGCCATAATCTCTTAAATGCCACGATATTTTAACACATGCATTTGCCATTCTATAGACAAACTTTAATGCGCTTTGTACTTATGATGTTTATGTCTTGTTGAAAATCAAAAATGTATCTACAATATAGTCAAATCTGCATTAGTGGAGTCTTTTTTAATGAACAACTGCCTACAAAAACTCTTACCAACAACATGAAACCTCCATATAAAGTACAATGCTTTTAAGGGTCATCCATATTTGTCAACCATTTTCCAAAGTGTGCAAAACACACACTTTTGCAAACTCCCTCGAAGTGTACATCAACAATTTTCAAATACCAGGTATGAAAATAAATAATCAAGTATTTTTTAGAAATTAATTATTGAGACTGAGTTCTTCATATTGATTTCTTTTTTCTAGGTGTCTTTGCCTAAGTTGAAATATTATAATTTTTTTATCTAGTGTTCAAATAGATTTTTGTTGAATAAAAAAGTATGCCTGATTGTATAGTATTTACATGGTTAATGAAAGTAGTATGGTCATAGAAATTATACACACAAAATGAAAATGAAATGAAACTGAATTCCATGGACATCCCGTAAAAATAAATGTGTGAACCCTTCCCAACTAAGCCTACAACTTCCTTTTCCAAAATACTCTGATTAACCCCCGAAATGGGCATATATAAGTATGTTGAAGTACTCAAAGGATACATGGCAATAGTCTCTGTTACTAAAGCTTTTAGCTCCTCCTTTAGCATCAACGACGGTTCTGCAACAATGCCTCAGGTGTCCTCATGTCAATTTCACGTCTGCTACTGGTCCTCTGTGCTAGGTGAATCCTGGAAACAATCACTTCCTATTTCCTTGCAATTGTAGGGCCAAGGAAGAGAATTCTGTGTGATGTTTGTTGTTGGTTTTCGTATGATGTGACCAAGACATACCCATTTCCTTACGATGTCAATTCTTCAATTGGATGTTGGTCACGGCAAATGAAGCATGGTAAAAAGTGATTATCTGGTATTGAATTTGGTTCTGTAAGGTTAACTGTGTTTTCTCTTAAAATGGACAGCACACTGTACATGTCCTAACAGGGAACCTGAAAAATATAAGTTTACACAAAGTACCGTGCCCACAAAGAATAGGTATTCATACACTCTGGGGAGCAGAAGAGGGAGAAGGAAGAACCTATAGAACGTGGCTGCAGGTAAATGTTTGATTGGTAAATTTACAAATCTGACATAAAAGACTACGAAGTAGTCATAATGTGACGATGTCTATTAAATATTTAAGGAAGATCAACAATTATTCCACTTGCATATATTGTAATATACAAATTGGGTGTGGAATTGACTCAATTTTATTGCCAAACATCCTTTTGTCTGCCTTTTTCATTGTGACGTTATAATTTAATAAATTAAAAAAAACTATAAACATTTTGTAAGACATTGTAAATGACTATAAAATACATGATTTTTCCTGTTTTTCAAAGCCTGATAACCTTGATAACAAAAAACGTATTTGTTTAAAAAGAGAAAACTTGTTTTGAGGTTTTTATTAGACTAATCCATTGTCCCGCATTCTTAATGTTGGATCCAGGTGTAAGTGTAAGATAACATTATCTATAGTTTTGCAACATACTGAGACAGCATTAAACATAATGCTGTCTGACATCTGACAAATAATTGATAAATCAATACCAGCTTGATTTTTTAAAGAGGCCCAAAGGGGGTATCAAAAACAAAACAAAAAGAACGAATTTTGCAGAGAATTCAGATAGATTTTCTATGGGGTTGCTATGAAAGGAAATGCAGTAACTTTCATTTAAAATTTACTACTTAATACATGTATTGACAGATTTAGGTCCTTACCGCACATACTTTATTGAATAAAATATGTTTTTACGAATTGATTAAAGCGCGAGGCAAAAAAATATTACTATGAATAGTAGTTTACTTCATAAAGATTCATAACGTAAGTAATTTTCAATATGGATATAATGCCAAGAAATATGTCTGTTAAAGGTTTCCTTATCCCCTATTTCCTCTACCTACCCTAACCTAAACTTTTAAAGTAAAATATATTCCCAATTAGTGTTTATATAAACATGATAAAATGATTTTAAAAAATAAAATTACTTTGCCTACCAGGCTACCTACCTACCTTATTTGTTCAAAGAATTTAAATTCAAACAATCATATTTTTGGCCAAAGGTTATTTACACAGGACAAGCATAATGTAAGTACATGGATATGGATGGAAAATAATAATAATCATGATAAATAAATATCTGGTAGTGGTAAACTATGAACCCCCCCCCAAAAAAAAACAAAAAAAAAAACAAAAAAACAAAACAAAAACAAAAACAAAACAACAAAACAAAACAAACAAACAAAAAATAGTTTTTATATATATATTCAGAGTGCAATGTTTGTACACAACATTCATTTTTAGAGTTCACTGTGGTAAAACAATGGTAAAAGGAAGAATATATTATACGTATGTACAATTAGGGCATCATGAATATCAAACCATTTACTGTCATTCTATTGAAGATTTATCTCCATGCAGTTGTTAGCAACAGGAAAAAATATATAATTTATTGTTTAGTATTGGTACATGTAATAGATCTAGGTGAGGTGAACAAAGTTTTTAATCATAAAATTTTGTATTTGTTCAAAATGGCAGACTTCTGGTCAAATGGTCCAAAATCTTGAAATGGACTTGGAAAAATTGCTAATTTGAAAAAAAAACTTAAGTACTAACCGTTTTTTTTTGGAAGTAACTGTAAGCGCATACAGTACAGTCGGAGATATACCATGATAAATTACAGTTATAGCCATAGTACCTACAATGCCGAAATAGCATTAACTTTGTTCTATTTAATTATTGAATATAACATATGATATATAGGATATATAGTTTGCAAGAGCGAATTCTTTAATAACTTGCGTTTGATTGAAATAAAACCTGACATATATAATGACTATGGTGTGATGATGGTGTGACGATGTGCATGCTGTTTTTTTTAATGATTCACTGAGTCCTGCCCTTTATTGTTTTAGAAAATTCAGTTCAATATACAAGATCTGTAGGGTACAATAGAACTTCGATAGATCGAACTGTAATAACTGGAACCACATGCTTCGAATTTTTTTGGATGTCCCTTTGAACATGTTTGACCATAGCTCGACCTCGATATCTCGAACAGCCCTCTGGGTCGAATTGTATTCGTCGGTTAATTGTGTGTTCGAGCCGTTAAAGTTCGACTGTATATGGTTTGCGAGCGTGAATTCTTCAACACCTTTCATGGGATTGAAATCAAACCTGACACATCTAATTTATATGAAGGTGCATGTTATTTTGTTTATTTGATGCATGAAAGAAATTATCAAGCAGGAAAAGGGGGAGGCATACGTTTTAGTTTGCTAAAACAACCTACCCCTATTTTTTTATAAATTAGTTTTCGTAATGGGTATAAATATTTAATCAAATTAGCAATGGATATATAAATCATATAAATTTATGGCCATTAATGTATAAATCATGTATAGTAATGGGCATTAATTTATATATTAAGTCCATTAATAGGCATAAATATATACATCATGTCAAATAATGGGCATTAATATATACAGCATGTACAGAGATGGGAATTAATATATAGATCATGTCAATTAATGGGCATTAATATATAAATTAAGTCAAGTAATGGGCATTAATACATAAATCACATAATGTAATGGACATTAATGTATAAGCCATGCACAGTAATGGGCATTTATATATAAATTATGTGAAGTAATGGGCATCAATATATAAATCATATAATTTACTAAATAACAACCATCAAATTATAAACAGTTAATATAATGGTCATGAAATTGACTTTGATGTGATTTAATGGTCATTAATTTGATATATGTGTCTGTTTTAATGGCCATTACTTTTTTTCTACAGTAAATAATGCCCACTATTATTTTAATGCCCATTAATCTAATGAAAAGAGAAATTATTCAGTCAATTTAAATGATTAATTAATTTTTATTTTAATGGCCTATTTTACAAAACCATTAATTAGTTTCTGACAAAAATAATGGGTAGTTTTAATGGATTTATGACATTTAATGGCATATTATTGATATTTTAATGGATATTTCATGGAATTTTAATGGTTTCCTCTGCAGTTGTGAGAGGGGTAAAATAAACGAAAATAATGGACACC
Organism: Modiolus philippinarum; assembly: GCA_002080025.1. Taxonomy (NCBI): domain Eukaryota; kingdom Metazoa; phylum Mollusca; class Bivalvia; order Mytilida; family Modiolidae; genus Modiolus; species Modiolus philippinarum. The sequence goes on along the minus strand of MJUU01016941.1, from coordinate 130,722 downwards.
CATATGTAAATCGACTACAAACCACCGGCGAACATTAATTATTTCGATTCTAATATGATATTTAATTATCTGGGCGGACCTATAGGGTACACGGTAATGGCAGCCATAACATAAGATTTACTGACTTTTCTTGCACAAACATATTATGACGTCGTCTGTTTCAGCGTAAAGACTGTTGTGACGTCGCTCATAATGTTATTGGAGATTTTCATATGGCTGGTCGTCATGGTTTCCATTGTTTTATATTAGAATTGATAATATTACATGAGATATAAATCATGTCTCTTTGCATCCCACCTGGCTATAGCCAGTGGAAGCTTTTGCCGTCACTTTACGTTCGTCTTCCGTCCATCATAAACTTTTACTAAAAACAATTGTTCTTGAAAACCGCTTTATAAATTTGAACCAAACTTAGCATGAATGATACTTATGAGGAACTGAACAAGTGTTGTTACTTTGGTGCTGATTCGCCATCCAACATGGCCGCTTGCAGTAAAGTTAGTTAGAACTGAACCGTCAGTCAAAAAAAGAATAACCCAGGGAGAACAGCATCACCGGAAACACCAAGAAACAAGGACACCACATGATCACGGGACAGAACAAAATGAAGACATATATACATATGAACAACACGGACCAAGTAAAACGATGGGTGAGATCAGGTGCACTTGTAGAGTTAGCATCTCCTGGTTCTTGTAACTTATTTTTAACATTGTACCCGACAGGAATTCAAACAAATATCTTCTTCTAAGGGACCACTGAATGGATTACAATTAAACATGTCATAAATGATACTTGTAAGTTGCTGTCAATCTTGTTACTTTGGTGCCGATCCCCCTTTGGGAAATACATTCAAATATCTGCATATAATCTAAGCATAGCATGAATGATGCTTTTGTGATATTGACTTTTTTGCCGATTAAACATGAACATGGCCACCAGCGATGGTACTTAGTTTTTAAAATTGGGCCCTTTGGGAAATGCATACAAAGATCTTCTAAAGAACCACTGAATAATTTAGGGCAGATCCATCATCCAACATGACTGCCAGCGGTTTGCTTAGTTCTCACATTAGATTAAAGGAAATGTATACAAAAATCTTCTTATTGGATTAGATCTCAACACTGCATGAATGATACTTTTGAAGAGCTGACCAAGTGTTGTTACTTTGGTGATAATACGTCATCCAACAGTGCTGCCAATGCTGATCTAAGTATTAACATTAGAACTTCGGGAAAATGCATACAAAGATCTTCTAGAGAACAGCTGAATGGGTTCAAACTAAACCTAACATGAATAATACTTGTAAGATGCTAATCAAGTGCTGTTACTTTTGGGCAGATCATTATGCAACATGGCTGCAAGCGGTTTACTTAGTTTTTCGCATTTGACCCTCTTGCATACAAAAATCTTATATAGAACTACTGAATAAATTTAAACAGAACCTGGCAGGTGCTGACAAAGTCGCTTTAGTGTCGATCCGGTATTCATTATACGATTTTTGGCTCTTGCTTCGGTATTCATTTGAAAATTTATCAACATGGATATTGGTGTACTTTTGGAAATGCATACAAAGATGGTCTTCTGGAAAAAAATGGATTTAAAGTAAACATTGCTTGAATACATGTAATACTAGTAAGGTACTGCTCAAGTTGTATTACTTTGATGCCGATAATACATCAACAATTTTAACATTGGGTCTTATTTAGAATGCATACAAAGATCTTCTTTTAGAGAACCACTGAAATGATTTAAACTTTACTCAACTTGGCATTAATGATACTTGTAAGGTGCTGACCAAGTGTTGTTACTTTAATGCCGATCAATTTTCAAACATGGCAACCAGCGTTGAACTTAAGTTTTAACATTGGATATTCGGAAAATGCAAACAAAGATCTCTAGGGAACCGCTGAATGGTTTTAAACCAAACTTGGCACGAATAATACTTTTGAGATGCTGAACAAGTGTTGTTACTTTCGTGCCGATCCATCATTTAACAAGGCTGCTAGCAGGGAACTTAGTTTTCAATTTTTGACCCTATGGGTAGAAAAGAAAACTGGCATGTTACTTATGAAGTGCTGATCATTTCGGTAGGTAGTTGGGAAAAATACTTACTTTGGTAGTTAAATGTTGGACCATATGACATAAAGGTTTCTTTACATTGTTAGAAATTGAGACCCTTTAACACAGAAGGTTATTTGACTAAATGCATTTGTCCATGGTCCAGATGAGCGATACAGGCTCTTCATAGACTCTTGTTTACATGATATATAGTGGCAAAATTCCATCTGTATAAAATTGGCTGATGCCAATTTCAGCGGCAAACACCTTTCACTAGCTTTTTCAACAAAATCTGCAGATAAAAACTTCATCAAAACCTGTGATTAATGATGGTATAATGTTTAAGCAAACGAATTGCGACAAATAGTATTCTCAACACTTTTCTAAATGATTTAAATGCAATAATTCAACTTGGCGTAATATTGCAAACCAAATTAACAATTTAAGAAACATTTTTGGAATGTTCAGAGATATGTTCTCTCTATTTTATTATTAATGATATTGATGGCATCAATACTCATATTTTAATCAAGGCTTCAAAAAAAAAAGAAGAAAATCAGTCATTATTAAAGTTATTTTATAGATACCAGTCCCTTGTAGAAAATATTGAAGTTTCGGTCCGAACTCTGATTAAAGATTCTTCTTTACTTAGTACTGGGATGATCATTTCTTTTAACTGTCTACGACCTTTCAATAGCAGTTGCTGTTGAGTTGCTACTGGACACTACCGCAATAGAAGAGGATGTTTGGGGAGACATAAAACCGGATTAACCCGCTATTTCTTTTGAAATTACTGTACCAAGTCAGGACCATTGCGGTCGACAATTTTTTCCGGTGGTTTCCACCTGATTTGTCTTTTTGTCTCATGGACTTTGGCTCTTGACCACTCTGTTCGGTAATTTTGTTATTACCCCAATGTCTTATATTTTAACCAAAAAAAAAAGGATTACTTTGTTTATTTTCAATGATTTATGTTTAAAAACTGTAGGAGAAGTTGATTTCACAAAGCTTCTGCTTATAATATCGGTTCAAAATGTTGAAAAATGGAGAAAAAACTCCAGGTCCATAAAGTCAGAAGCACATCTTTAATAAATAATGATAGGATATGGAGTAAATTGACATGAGACAAAGTCTCTACATATACACGGTAAAACAAAGGTATATATATATTAAAATCATTTTGTGAACATTTGGGTAAAACTGTATAATGGAGTTAATTACATATAACAAGTACCCTAGTTTTTCACGTGCCTCCGCTTTCCACAAACATTCACCAAACATACCCATTAAAGCTAATTTTCAGCACAATTGAGATCTTTCACACATACATGTAAAGAGGTTTATCTGATCGACACGTGTAGCGAGTTCACTCTAACGAAGAGTCACTAATAAGTACTAGATGAGCATGTACGAACACAACTTCAAGCATTGTAACTTTAAAACGAAACTTTTTACAAACGGAAATTTCTCTGAACTTATTTTTTATACAAACCAATTCAAAGACATAGTACAAAATATTTCAGGAACTATCGACTCAGACTGCAACTCAAAGAAAACATGTATGCAAATTTAACTGTTGATAGGGTACAGTATTCATTTGCTGCCATTCCAAGATTACAGCAATCTTCACCATCACATTTGGAAATATTACCAATGCCAGAACTTGTTCACTCAGGTAAGGAACAGTGCATCGTTGAAGATACCAGCAGGCAGCAAAATACAGCAATAGAGCACTATATAACCCCTGTTCCGGGCGATGAATCTACGGAAGCCGGACATTATCAATTTGTCCCCTGATTTTTTCTGATAAATAAAAGTAAAAAAAAATATAATGGAGTGATTATAAAAAAGAGGCCGTATAAGTCTTGGAATTGTAATTGACACCTGCTGTCAAGTCATTTACATGGAATATCGTAAAAATATGTTATCTCAGTAGGGAGAATGCTATGAATTATGAAAACTTTAGATGGATTTGCTTTTTCGTTTTTTTTTTGTTTTTGAAAAGTCAAAATGTCATAGACTATGGGAGCACATATGATTTTACTGAATAATTACCCGCTCCAAATTGAAAAAAAAACCAGATTTAAGTTATTGTCATCAGTTAAAACTACTGGAAACCCCGTGAAAATACCGTGAAATCATCGTGAAAAATATATACTCGAGATTCAAATTAAAACATAGAACATAATCTTTAATAAAACCTCTTCGGTGTGATGGTTAGCACATGGGCTTAAAAATCTCGAGATCGGGGGTCCGGGTCCAAATGTCACTTACTAGAGCTAAAAACGAACCTGTGAAAACCCTTTTACTTATATATATACCTGAAAGTCTAAATTCTTTAATCATAATTAGTTAAAACCAAATGATATCATTACATTACCAGACATTTTTAAAGCATAAACTTTGCATGCTCAGCTTAAACTGTTGAATCGAAACGTTTCGGGATCAGATATGTGAAAACTTTCGTCAAGAAAATCAGGAGGAAAACGTCTCGTCGAAATTGCCGGATCTTTTTGTTTTCTTTACTGCAAATAAAAAATGTGTTGGATTGTATGTTTGTATTTCAAAATGGAGCAACCTTCATTATTTTAAATCTTAAATAGAAAGCGATGGCTATATATATAGTTTTGCCTTACTATTTCGTTTTATATGTATGAAAATAGTACTATGGCTTTTCAAATATAGATATCGCGAATGTGTACATATGGATATTTTGTTGATATGATTTCAACATAAGACCGATGATACTGGGATACTGGCCATATTGAGATTGTTGAGTACACAAAACTTCCATTACTGATCTGTTGCATAACGTTAGTCAATTTTCGTCAGTTATGTTCTTTAAAACACCAAGACAATTTTTTTTTTCAATTAAAGTCGCCATGCTGACGCCAAAGGTTAATAGTCCATCAATAGTCGATAGTTTATGCAATTAATAGTCGATACTTTATGCAATTAATAGTCGATAGTTTATGCAATTAATAGTCGATAGTTTATGCAATTATGGAATGATGACGTCACAATGACGCCTTTGATTTTCGATTTCGGTAACACAATTTACACTTATAATACTACCTCTTCGAACAGTAACAGCAAGTTTATAGTTTCCCTCGACTTCAACCATTACCCCGTCGTTTTGCGATGAGAAAAAGTTGGTCTCTAACTCGCAATTGTCCTCATAGCCAGTCAATAAGTAATATTGTTATGCAATAGGTGGAGCACACAAGTCAAAATGTGTCCGTTTTGTATGGTATAAATGTCATGGTAATTAGTACTTTTACAAATTATTGTGTAGTTTCCATTACTCTATCTACATATAATTTCTTTTAAAAAAATCTACGTGAGTTGTTAATTTGGAACACTTCAACTGAAATACACATCCAAACCTTCATATAAATCATGCACATTTTTTTTTATAAAAAATTTAATAGCTGTGTAAAATGAACGTATAAACTTTTTGAAAGCTCAACTTACTTATAAATGATGTTCTATCCTAGACATAGCAGAACATTTGAATAACGAATGTTCTGTAAATTTAGTTTCTGCACATATATTATGTCTATTTCGACAACATACGTTTCTTCAGAGCAGATAAAATTCAAAACATTTTAGAAACCACAAACCAAAACTTTTTTCATTATTTTTTAATGTACAATTTCCAATAGAATCAAATGAAAAAATGTTTTAAAAAATCGCGAATGTTTTTCTGATACTGTTAGTTTATTGTATTTTGTTGAAAAATAGGACGTATCTGAAAACAATTGCTTGACAGCAGAAATTTAGCAGTTCAAGATTTTTTTAAACAACACTCACAATAAAAACTCTAAGGAAATATTAAGATGCTACAAATGGCAATCTATAAATCTATATGCGAATTTCCATTAAGAAGCAACTATATAGTTACCAAACTGACCAAGATGAAAAAAAAATTACAATAGCTTGGTCTAAGAAACTCAAACATCAAATGTGTAAAGATTGTGTATTCAAATGCAACAAAAAAAATAATAAATAAATAAATAAAAATAAAAAATGTGAATTTGATTGTTAAGGAATTCAAACAACGTGTTTTAAACTAAAATATAATTGTTAAAAATGTTGCGTCAATCATGCAAATATGACTTTTTGAGCTTGTTGTATTTTTTTTTCTCGAGTAAATGTTGCGTCAAATCAAGTAAATATGATTTTTGCACTTGTATATTTTTTTTTCTCGACTAAATGTTGCGTCAATCATGTAAATATGATTTTTGTACTTGTTGTATTTTTATTTTTTTTCTCGAGTAAATGTTGCGTCAATCATGTAAATATGATTTTTGCACTTGTATTTTTTTCTCGAGTAAATGTTGCTTCAATGATGCAAATATGATTTTTGCACTTGTTGTATATTTTTTTTTCTCGAGTAAATGTTGCGTCAATCATGTAAATATGATTTTTGCACTTGTTGTATATTTTTTTCTCGAGTAAATGTTGCGTCAATCATGTAAATATGATTTTTGTACTTGTTGTATTTTTATTTTTTTTTCTCGAGTAAATGTTGCGTCAATCATCAAAATATGATTTTTGTACTTGTTGTATTTTAATTTTTTTTTCTCGAGTAAATGTTGCGTCAATCATGTAAATATGATTTTTGTACTTGTATTTTTTTTTCTCGAGTAAATGTTGCGTCAATCATGTAAATATGATTTATGCATTTACCGTACTTACAGTATTTTTATTTTTTTTTTTATCGTGCAAATATTGTGTCAATCATCAAAATATGATTTTTGTACTTTCTGTATTTTTATTTTCTCTCGAGTAAACACGGACACCAATCTAACAACCCATAACATTTTGCTATGAAAGAAAAATAATATCCTGTTATGAGTGATGTTATCGAGGTCACCGCTTCGAAATGCAAGTACCAACATTTATCATCATATTACCCGTAAAGTTCTTTTGTTTTTAAAAATCGGAGAATGTAGTTCGATCGCTATTAAGTCAAGGATGAAATACATATAAAACAATACGTTACCGTTTAATAGAGAAAATCGGACAAGAAACTTAACCTTACATAACGTAAACTTTGTTATTCTTATGTCAAAAAGTAATCTGTTAAAATTTGATTTATCTTTCTTTTCCTCTATGTAACATAATGATTTTATTTGAAAATTTTTACTTCCCTTAATTAAATACTTGAAAAACGGAAAACAATTTTACATTGTAAATAAAAGTGAATGTAACCCTTTATGCAATGAGAAGCGTAGTTAAAATTATTATTGAACTTGAATCATGTTAATTTTGTATATTATTAATATCATATTAAATATATGGTGCAATTTAATACGACATATATTCACAATTCGATCAATTTTGTCTCTAGCAATAAATTAATCGCCTTCTCATTTGTATAGTTTCGCCTGTTAACTACAACTCCAAGTACACCAATGGCGTTTATTTAGGTGCACTTGTATGCCATCAGTTACAAAATCCAGTGTCTTGTTGATTTCGATGTTTCCGATTTAGGATGTAAGCATGGTATGGTATGGCAAGGTAGTCTCTTAGGTCGAACTGACCAAAATTTTCCATTAAATTCCCGAATAAAATATAATATTTGTGCTTTAATTACCACCCTAGATAGTGTGTGACCCAGCGGTTTCTCTTCGAGATAGTAAGGTGACCCTAGAGATTGCTCGATGGTGACCTTAATTTCGAGGGGAGAGAAACCGCTGGCTGACAGATTATCTAGGGTGGTAACTATTATATTATATCGATTTTTTTTACCCGATTTACCTTCCCATGCGAACCAATGCTTACCGGTTGACCCAGCGAAATCTCAAACGTCATGTGACACGATTTGAGCAGATCAGATTATAAATATTTAAAATGAGTTTTACAATGTTTTCCATAATATAGTATTTATGCGTAATGTATGTCATATTGGCATCTTTACAGATCTGAGTTACTGCTTTCTGGGATTTCTTTACCCTTTATTTTGACGTAATAGCTCGGGATCAGACGACAAGTTACGCAAGTTCATAACGAGAGACGATAAATTAAAAGGATTTTAGACTAGGCAATTACGAAAAAATCCATATTGGCATGTTGACATTTTCTGTCTTTCGTATTAAATTTGCAGTTTTAAACATATTATGTTAAATGTACTTAGTTAATTAATAATATATGACATTGCACAGTTGATCATGAAAAAAGATCATAATTGCATACTTACGTTGACTGACTTTTTCAAGCCACACTCATTCCAAACCTTCTTAGATATACAAGACCCCCTTTGTTTGTCGTCAGTGACCTCAGCCGTGTCAATCAAAATTAACTTTAAACTCATTCCAATTTAAATTTGGAATTCCAATGATTGCAAATCTTGTGCCACCAATTTTGAGAGTTACCAAGTAGTGTGAATAACCAAAATGCGCGAAAGCGCATGGGACTTAACAAAAAGGTAGAATATAAGTCTATATAATAACCTGATTTCTCACATTAGCAATTTAAAAATGCATGGAAATTTCAAAATCCGACGGGAAAATGCTGTTTCCCATGGGATTTTACCATTTCCCAAGGGATTATCATTTTAGAATATTCCCATGGGACTTTTATTATTCCAATGGGATTATCATTTCCCATGGGATTATTATTTGCCATGGAATTTCTTTAAAATCCCATGGGACAATTTTTCTCCCTTAGGAATATTTTCAAAATCCCACGTGAAATAGTGACATCCAATGGGAAAGCGCAGTTTCCCATGGGATTTTGAAATTCTCATGTTTTTTTTAATTGCAATTGTGTAAAACTATGCGAGCATATCAACTATATAAATAGGATTTGTGTAAGTCCCATTAAATTCTTCACATTTTGTAATTTACACTTATTTGTAGCTCTCAAAAATGGCGGCACCAAATTTGCAATCATTGGAATTGCAAATTTAAATTGGAATGCATTTTTTTTTATGAAGCTACTAGATCAATATGGGGTTTGATGGAGCCAAAAAGATTATACTGAGCTCGGATAAACTCTCGTTCAATATTACTTCATTGCCCGTTAAACGCCATGTTGATCTCGTAGAACTCCACTTATATTGCGGCATGCAATATTCGTCTTTGTTATACCTCCCTATATTTATAAAATACTGTAGAAAAATTCATATTTTTTTTCTGTTTTTATTTATTAACTCGGAAGAGACTTTTGCCCGTCAGCCGATTTTGAACTGTTTCCCCCTGTGATTAGAATATAACATTTCATTGGTTTACGATGTCCGATGATGTCGTTCTTATTCGTCATTGCCGTCTGTTTACAGTGGTCAACGTTCACACGATTTTAGAATGTCTGCCAGCATGTTAGCCGATTATTCTTCAGTACGGAATTACTACATTTCATAGTGTATCTAAAATGTTCATTTCATTGAATATAGCTGGCATCAATTTCATTCTGGCATAAATACAAATGTTTAAAATGTACATTTCACCGTTTACATCAGACTTCATCGTAAAATATACAAAATATATACTTTACAGTAATGTAATGCATATGAGGGTAATAGAATAGAATATTTTGCCCGAGGTGTCAGAAACTCCGATGTGTTCTATTACCCGAGGCCAATGGCCGAGGGCAATAGAACACTTCAATGTTTCTGACACTTTATCATCTTTTAACTGTGAACCTCGAATCGAACTGGAAACTTAGACAATCGTTATTGGAAACTATCGGACAGACAGACGTAAACAACAATACACAATTATCATTTTTGCCTATGGCTATTTCAGCGTACAGAATACTTGAGCAAAATCCATATCCAAATGACCCGAACTTAGCAAAACTGAGTGAAGCACTTCCCCTAGCTTTTGAATAGCAATGATCTTTTAAAAAATATTATATTTTATCTTGTCAGTTAAGTATTTGAAACACTCTCTCAAGTACACAAATTTTTAAACAAGCCCTCAAAAGCCTGCATCGCGAACTTGGTACCTAGTGGTTAAGCATTTACTGTAACATTCTTATTAGGTGACATCTTTGAAAGGAACATGACTAGTCTGACACAATTTTAAATGGGTCTAGAGTAGAGACTTTTTGAATGTATTTCCCCATGGGATCCAATGTTAATCTATGGATCCGGCTGGCGGATATCTTGGAAAAAATGTTAATTTAACAAACACCATTTTAAAGGAAACTATCCAATCCTCATTATTACCAAGTTTGGTATCAATTGGCCTTGTAGTTTCAGAGTAGATCTTTGTAATTGTCCTCACAGTGGCCAATGCTTAACTATGTTTCCACTGGCGGCCATCTTGGACGAAATGTGAAACTTACGGACACATTTTAAAGGGGACCTCCAAAAGACTATTGCAACCAAATTGAAGTTGGTATCAGTTGGCCAAGTATTTTCAAAGAAAATCCTAGTGTTTTCTCATAGTGTCAAATGTTAAAATATTGCCACGCTGGCGGTCATCTTGGATGAGCTGCAAAGCTGCTGGACACATTTTATAGATGACTACCAAATGACTATTATTTTTACAAAATTTAGTTTAAATCGCCTTTCTGGTTTCAGAGGAGAATATCTTTTTAAAATGTTCCTGTAGACTTGAATGTTGAACAGTGTTCTCAGCTTGGGGAAATATAGAACGAGGCGCAAAGCGCTGCACTTATTCTTAACAGCGAACCACCCGAGGACCATTATGACCAAGTTTTTAATTTGCCAAGTCGTTTCAGAATAAAATGTCCTTAATATAAATCGGTAAACAAATGACGAAACAAACATGCTGAAATCAAAAATCCAAAATAATGGAAATTTATATCCACCACGAACTGAGACGGTATGACAAACACAAATCAAATACACAAAAATGAACAAGAACGCCACAAAACTAAAGCACTAGCAGTGTGATCCCCTGCAAAAACTGAGTTATCATCAGGTGCTCCATAAGAAATAAAGTGTTAAAATATGTTTCCACCGGCGAAAATCTTGGATGAGGTACCAAAATATTTCGCATCTAATAATTTAGCACGGGGACCTTCCATAACAACTCATGAAAAATCCCTCACAGGTTTCAGGAACGGCTACTAAAATGTAAAATGTCAATGGACGGACGGACTGATGAACCACGAACATAAGTTGACTGCATTAGCTCATATTGATCCTTGAGAGTTAGTTTAGCAAAAGCAAGAGGCTGGAACTAAAGCAACTGTTTAATTCAAATCCACTGAGAAATAAATTGGTTAGAGCGCTTACAATGATATTTTGGAAATTTTTTAAGTTAAAAGGGTTCTAAATCCTACACAAATATTCGACCAGGACTCGTCTTCGAACTCGCTTATGGCATCCTTGAGCTAAAGCTACTGTATAAATATTATATACGTTCCAATGAGAAATAAATTTGCTAGAACGCTAACATGGATATTTTGTCAATTTTCATAATTAAAAAGGTGCACAACTCCTACTTCGATATTCGACTAGCATCCTAGACCTAAAGCTTCTGTATATATATTTACAAAATTAAATCAGAAATTAACTTGCTAGAGCGCTATCAAGGTTGACGGACGGAAGCCCGTATCAATATCCCCGCATCGCGTTGCGGTGGGGTCACTAAAACTATCAAATGCATATTGCTTTTTCAATTGCATGCACTGTTACTCTATGTTGCTTGCTGGTGGCAATGTTCATTGCCTATTGTCCGATTCTTCCATACATTAATCAACCACAGTTTCGTTTAAAAATGCAAAATGATCAAAAGTTTTCTAAATGGTTACAATATTGAATTAATTTGCTTACTGGCGGTCATGTTTTGTCGGATCCTGTATAAATTGAGCAATCTTTGGAAAGACATTCCACATTTTTCGGTACTGTTTGGTAAAATTCAGAGTTCGAGAAAAAAATCTTAAAAACGAACTATTATAAAAGAATTCGGTACAGTTGGGTTGTTTGTTCACTTGCAATATTTAGGGATAATTTAACCAAACTTACAGTCACTCAAACGTCCTCTTTTTTCATTCCGCAAACTATTAGTATGCAGTAGCAAAATAAGGTACTACAAGTCCGAGAGAATACGTGATGATTTGATAAAAACGTTATTTCGCTAGAAATAATATTAAACTTGGGGTTACTAGATATATACTTGCGAATACTAAAGTAAGGACTCGAGGTAAAACTAATTGTGATTCCACACAATCTTAGACAGCCTTCATGTCAAATTTCTTACACCCTTTTTCGGTTTCTATGACAACTGCTGCCACTTGAAAATTCTAAGACTAGAATATTTTACGAAAGGATATGGAGTTAATGAACATATGACCATACTTCTATCCTATAAAATGACATCAAATTCTAAGCACTTTTAAGTTTTCCATCCTCTTTGAACAGCCGAATTCCAGGCCTTGGGGGCACATCTTAGCCACTATCGGCCAAGTGCGGATCGATGAGATCATTATTATAGTCTAAACAATAGATGCGATCCCAATAAAGAAATTATTACTGTAATAAAATCAATTATGTTTAATACAGTAATAATGATTTTTCAACAATTGCATATATTGCTTGACTATAATAATGATCTCGTCGAATTGCACAAGGCCGATAGTGTTGGCAACATTATCTAACATGCCGTTAAATTCTATTAAGTTTGGTGGAGACAATTTGAGAAACTGAACAATAGAAAAAAGGTTTTCGAACTACGTTTGGGAGACTTAAATTAAACATTCAATACTCTGCATGATCTAATTTTTATCTATGTTTTCTCCAAAATCAGACATTTTCTTCAAATGGAAATTTTGCGTTTTGCAGTGAGATAATGTGACATTTATTGGAACTTTTTGTAACAAGAATGGTCAGTTGTCAAAATAAAGTCGCATTGAATTTGAACAATGAGAGGCCTCGAAAAATTTGAAGTTTTAAACCTTGAATCTAGGCGAAAATGTTGTAATTAACAATTTTTATGCAAAGGGTACAAGCATATTTTTCTAGCTCTAGTCTACCTCAAAGCAAAGTAATGATTCTGTCGGACTACATAATTACTACTTTTCTGTGCAGGCCGGTCAGTGGCTATCCAGGGTGGCCCAGCCCCCCTTTAGGTTTGAAAATATTTAAAATTCCTATTGGTATTTCGGAAAATTGTGTTCCGACCCCCCCCCCCCCCCCTTTTATGGAAACATTTTTTAGCAGAAAGTCTTGATCCACTATTGATGGTTTTTTACTTCAAGCAGTAATCCTGTAATGCACTCGGTCGAACGACATTGAAGGGGAAATGTTGTTATTTGATTTAAGGTCTTGATTCTCTGTTTGATTGATTGAATTCCAAGCATTCTCGTTTTCTTTTTTCCTTTTTTTTCATCTTGACGAATTTGTTATTGCTTAGATCGACCAGTTGGCAAAATGATAATTGAAAAGGATTAGTAAATAAAAGGATATATAGTAAATAAACATGAGATAAAATCCAAACAAGTTCTCATAAGTCAAGCAACTGGAACAACACTTTTATTGTTGTTATTCATCTTGAAGTCACCATGAGACCATGGAACACTCGCTCAAGACGGGTTAAGACCCAGTTTGATATATATATATATATATACAGTGTAAGGGGTTCTTTCATTTTAATAAAATTTTATTCATTATTTACAATAAAAGTATATGAAAAAGACACAAGTACCCTAAAATAATTAATATATTTTATAATTTTATATAATAATATAAAAAAGATCAATTTTCTCTAAGCTATAGGAAATTTTTCAAGTCGTTCAAACCAACAATTGACATAAGGGTATAATAATTCATTAAAGACCTTTATATTGTTTTCTTGCACTTGTAACATTGAATTATTCCCAATAAAATATTCATCCAAAAAGTTAAAAAAAATTTTTTTGTGTCGTAAGGGACCGACCATTTAATGTGAAAAAAAGGGGGGGGGGCTCTGTTCTTTTTTTTCGAAAAAGATATTCTGAAGCTGATTTTATGTGAAAAAAATATTTTGGCTGCACAACCGATGAAAAAAAATATTCTGAAGGGGGCTTTCTACCCCCAAAAATAATGCCTATTTAAAAAAAAATATTTATACTAGTTAAAAAAATTTTCTGTCCAGAAAAAAACCATAACCCCCTCCCCCCTTTTCAGGTTAAATGGTTGGTCCCTTAGTAAATTGATAATCGGTGCATTTCCGCAATGTATACAAAACTTTTAAAGTGAATCTAAATATCTATTTTCTTATATTTCTATCTGTCTGGTTTATATATTGAAAAGCTTGCAACACCCAGAAGATAATTTATCCAAAAGAAATTCAGTATTGTTTTGTAAAATGTCATCCTGACAACAGTGAAGAGTACTCAGTTTGTTTGAAGTGAACTAGATTTTACATCTCAGGCAGACCATTTACATAGAAGTGGCGTGCTCGAGTGTTTCGATAGTGTGATTACACACATAGCATGCATAGGCCAATAACAGGGCCTTGTTACTAATTAGATAATTTCACAATCCATGTAAATGCACGGATAGTAAATTTTTCTAATTGGTAACAAGGTCCTGTGGGACAACTATCCGTTTCTGTTTTATAAACAGATTAAATAAGTAAAAATGGCATAAATCGAAATCCCATAACTTCAGCAGCGAAAATCAGTTGAGAATATTGAAAGATGTACGGATTTGTAAACATGATCAACAGAAGTCAGTAAAATATTTTTGTCGTACATTTCTGAAAATCGATTACTCTTGTGGATTTGTTTATAAATGCATCTGGAATTTTTAAATGCATCCGGAACTCTTAGTTCGAATTGAACTAGCGGAGAGGGAGCCCCCCTTTTCTAGAAAAATATTTCAAATTTTGTGCAGCACCTAGGCAAAACTAAAAAAATGATCAAAGCCTCAAAAGTGTTGGTTTTATTTTGGTGCTTCAAGCTGTAATTTAGTGTTGATATTATATGTTCCTGATAATGGACATTAATGTAAGCAGAAATATTAATTTATTTTATAAAAGGATCCCCTCATAGAATATGTATTTTCTTGGTATAAAGGAATAGGAGAACTTTAAAATGACTGAGTTCCGAAGTCAAGTAAAAGGTCCAAAGTCCTGAAAAAAATTAAAATACTCCCATAAAGAAAGGTGCACATCTTCTATATATTAAACCTTCTGTCAAAAATGAATAAGTTCCAAAGTCCAGAAAAAGGTTGAAAATTTAGAATTAATTCTTTAAAGTCAGGTGTATCTTCAATTTCCTAAGGGATATTTTAGTCCAGACTTACTGGTATATGGGGTATTAGGACCCCATCCCCTAAACAAGCCTCAATGTCCACGCACGCCGAGGCCCGCCCGACATTTACCATACTATAACCGGATTTGCACTCCGTGTAACTCGAACAAACATGGTAAAAAACGATTTGAACCCTCCCCATTTTTTTCTGGATCCATGTCGGAACCCCCTTTTTTCTTTGCGTAAAAGGGACATCCACTTTTGATATTATGAATCGAAGAGTTTTTGATATGCAGACTGGATCTTTGAAATTTTTCGAGAAGGATTTTCAATTTTGCGTTTGGAGTTACGGGTTTAATAACCTCACAAATAGTACATGTTTTATTTATATAATACCTGCTTCGACGAAAATATGATAAAAAATAATGTTTATTTTTACACGTAACCCAAAATAGTATGCTCTTGTATTTAGGGGACGACCATTTGATTTTCAAGGGGGGGGGGGAGGTGGCTTGGGCAAATTTGTAAATAAATGATTTAATCCTGGTGCCAGTGAAAATAAATATTGTAATCATCCTTGTCATGAAAATAAGAAATTTGATTTTTGATTTGACCAATACATTTTTGTTGCAAATGTTGTGATACAAAAATGCTCTAAATATAGTCTCACTTTATTTCCAATAAAAATTGATAAATATTCGATATCATTAAAGAATTAACTAGATCAACTTGTTTCTACCTGAATTCTACAAGGTGATTAACTTTCATCAATATTCTAGGAAACTTAATTACATTCTAGTGTGTTAAACGAAGCAAGAATATTTTTATCGGAAAAACCATAATATAACATTCTAATTAACCTATCTTACGTAAAAAGGATGAAAATATTTCATTGGTTTATAAACTTCTCATTTCTAAAATAAGAAATTAGCGTCACGCTAATGACGTGACCATATATAAGCAAAACACCCTTGCTTTTACACACAAGATAGATGCGCAATAACATCAGTTGCTTTTCCAAAGAAAAGCAAAGCGCACAAACACCAGCGTGGATAAAAATGTAGTACAATTAGACAACTTTAAAATGTGGGTGGGGTCGGGAATGTATTATCTGGATTTTAACATTGAAATAAAGGAAAATAAAGATTGCTAACAAAAATATTATAGACTTGTACTCATTTAGATTTAAATTCCCGACTTACTGTTCGAACATCATACAGCCACCCATCAAGGAATAACCATATCAATGTGAATCATAATGAACAAAATAGAACATTTATTTCTCTATACAACATATGGTGGAGAACCCGGGCATATAATACAAAAATGCTCTAAATATAGTCTCACTTTATTTCCAATAAAAATTGATAAATATTCGATATCATTAAAGAATTAACTAGGTCAACTTGTTTCTACCTGAATTCTACAAGGTGATTAACTTTCATCAATATTCTAGGAAACTTAATTACATTCTAGTGTGTTAAACGAAGCAAGAATATTTTTATCGGAAAAACCATAATATAACATTCTAATTAACCTATCTTACATAAAAAGGATGAAAATATTTCATTGGTTCATAAACTTCTCATTTCTAAAATAAGAAATTAGCGTCACGCTAATGACGTGACCATATATAAGCAAAACACCCTTGCTTTTACACACAGGAAAGATGCGCAATAACATCAGTTGCTTTTCCAAAGAAGAGCAAAGCGCACAAACACCAGTGTGGATAAAAATGTAGTACAATTAGACAACTTTAAAATGTGGGTGGGGTCGGGAATGTATTATCTGGATTTTAACATTGAAATAAAGGAAAATAAAGATTGCTAACAAAACTATTATAGACTTGTACTCATTTAGATTTAAATTCCCGACCTACTGTTCGAACATCATACAGCCACCCATCAAGGAATAACCATATCAATGTGAATCATAATGAACAAAATAGAACATGTATTTCTCTATACAACACAAATGTAAATCGATAATTTGTCGTGACATTTTTAATTTGTGAAAATAAATGATTTTTTTCCAGAATTTCATGAAAATTAATTTTTTTCTAAGCAAAATCGCCCAACCCCTCCCCCGAAAATCAAAAAGTCGCCCCCTTACTATACACTAATGAGGGCGATGGGGGAATGAAAGTCTGCAGTGAAGTGATATTTGTATGTTTTAGAAAAAGATGCCATGTGCTCTTCGAGCCGTCAACCAAGAAATTTTGCATTTTATGACTTATGACACTCCAGTGCACCAGTAAAAAGCATTCATACGGGAAGGCGATTAATTTATTGCTAGAGACAAAATAAATTGAAATTGTAAATATATTTCTTAATAATGGCACCATATATTCGATATAATATTGAATGTGACAAAATTAACATGATTCAAGTTTAACAATATTTTTAAGCACGTTTCTCATTGCATAAATGGTTAAATTCACTTTTATTTACAATGTAGAATTGTTTTTCCGTTTTTCAAGTATTTTATTAAGGGAGGTAAAAATTTTCAGATAAAATCGTTATTTTTCATAGAGGAAAAGGAAGATAAATCAAATTTCAACGGATTACTTTTTGACGTAATAATAACAAAAGAAATGGGTGTTACAAAATGTATGTATAGTAATGTTTACGTTATGTAAGGTTAAGTTTCTTGTCCGATTTTCTCTATTAAACGCTAACGTATTGTTTTCTGAAATACTGTTTTTGTGGGGTTGAACTTGTCAAATTTTTGACAATCCGTCCGAAATTAGTCTTTTTTTTCAAAATCATCAATATTTAATACATGTATTGTTATACGTCCGATTGTAATATTTACACTTTCACCTTGATATGTTCCTTTGAAACTAAAAAAAGATAATATTTGAAATGAAATTATAGATTTTGTGAATCGTTATGAGTGGTGATATCAGGTTATGAGTTGTGGGATGTTTTATGAGTGATGTGACTTAAGAAGAAGTAAATTCGCCACTCCAGAAAATATATTCCGAGCAACGGATATTGTTTTGATAGTGGTTTCAATATAATTTTACAATACAAAAAATCCTCTTTTTTAATGTTAGTGTTTTCTGACTCTACCTTTTGGCAGATCTTAATTACAGTGCTTACAAAGATACCTTGGACATCAGAAAATTATATTATATTTGATATAAAAATTTATTTGTGAAAATATTACGTTTTTAACTCACCTGGTTATAGACAGGATTATATTTTCCGTCATAAGTGTCCTTCTGTCCGTCGTTACTTTTGTATGTACTTCATCCAAAATGGCCACCAACGGGAAATATAGGATCATATGATAGAAAATGTATTTAAAGAGATGTCTCCCTAAAACTGTTTGAACAATTTTTTCTTGCCTCTTTTGGGATAATTCCGCTTGCTTTATTTTAAAGATACTTCAAACTTGGTATGTAAGTTGTTAACTACAAAACTCATTCAAGTTCGGTAATTTGTGAACGAAATAACATACTATCTTTGAACTTGATAAGCAAGTTGGTAACTAAAAGCCCTTGACAAGTTTGACTTAGTTTTTTAAGAGCCAAGTGATAATATAGTTATGCCCTTGAAATTTTGACTTTTTTGGGGTTTCTGACCCATTACTTATAAGAGATATTGCAAAGAAACATAGACCAAGTTAAATTTCTGTTTGAGAGCTTCAAGTGGTTCTTGTGTTATGCCCCCTTGAAACTTTGGAAAATTTTCCAAATATTGATGTTTCCGACCAAAAATTGCAGACAGTTTTCAAACTTGGTCTGTAAGTTATTTTCACAAATTTCATGCAAAGTTATATTTTCGCTTCAGAGTTTCAAGTGGTTCTGGAGTAATGCCCTTTAAAACTTCCGAATTTAGTCCTTTCAAAATTAACAAAAATACATAACGTCTACAAAATTGTTATCAAAGTTGCGTATCTCCAATCTCTAATCGCAGTCCATGTTTAATTTTTAATTCAGGTGAGTTGTTTTTATGATAAAGCACCTTGCAATTTTTGCCAAAAAAAAACAAACAAAAAAACAAAAAAAACGGCGGTGGGGGGACGGGGGGGGGGGGGGGGGGGGGGGGGGGTGCTACTTTACTATTGTCTTTATTAAATTTGCTCATATTGATGCATGTGAATTTTATATTCTATATATTAATAAATGCATTAATACTCATGCAAAGCTCATGCAAAGCTCTGTCCTTAGCTGATTTTGGCTTTACATTTAGAATATTTTGGCTATTTGTTCTCTATCAATTTTTAAACATCTTTGAGTTTATGGTCTTCCAAACGTTTAGATTTTATCTGCACTGAAGAGACATAGGCTGTCTAAATGCGCATATGCAGAAAATAAATTCACAGTAACTTCGGTATTTAGTTATTTGTGACCACTAGGTCGATGCCTCTGCTGGTGGACTGTTAGTCCCCGAGGGTATTCACCAGCCCAGTAGTCAGTACTTCGGTGCTGACCCGAAAGCCGATTCTATTTGGAACCTTGCAATATCTAAATTTTTGTAAATTTTGTTAAAAACTAAGGAGTATCTCCCTCGTGCAAACTTCTGTCCTTAGCTGATTTTGGCTTTATATTTAGAATATTTTGGCTATTTGTTCTCTATCAGTTTTTGAACATCTTTGAGATTATGGTCTTCCAAACGTTTAGATTTTTTCTGCACTGAAGAGAAATAGGTTGTCAAAATGCGCATATGCAGAAAATAAATTCACAGTAACTTCGGTATTTAGTTATTTGTTTGAATTATTCATGGTCAGAAAAAATAACTTCTCGTGTAACACGATTATAGCAGTATTCATCACTTGAGAGACATTTTCTGGGGTGACGATTTTACTTTGTCCATTAGTCACATCACTCATAAAACATCCAACAACTCATAACCCGATATTATCACTCATAACGATTCACAAAAATCTGTAATTTCATATGAAATATTATCTTTTTTATTCTCAAAGGAACATATCAAGGCAAAAGTGTAAATATTGCAATAGGTCGTATAACAATATATGTATTAAATATTGCTGATTTTGAAAAAAAAGACTAATTTCGGACGGTTTGTCAAAAATTTGACAAGTTCATCCCCACAAAAACAGAAATTCAGCAAGCAATACGTTACCGTTTAATGGGAATTTTTTTTTTATGTATATCATTCTTAATAGCGATCGCACTACATTCTCCGATTTTTAAAAACAAAAGTATTTTACGGGTAATATGATGATAAATGTTGTTGCTTTCATTTCGAAGCGGTGACCTCGATATCATCACTCATAATAGGATATTATCATCACGATTTTTCTTTCATAACAAAATGTTATGAGTTGTGAGATTGGTGCCCGTGGTAAATGTTATGTCAATCATGTAAATATGATTTTTGTACCTGCTGTATTTTTTCTCGAGTAAATGTTAAGTCAATGGTGTAAATATGATTTTTGTATTTGCTGAATTTATTTTTTCTTGTCATAAGACATTTTGTATACCTCCTTGGTATTTTTAGTTTGGTTTGCTACACATCTCTTATCAGGCACTGTGAAATAAAACAACTGTCATTAAAATGATTTTGTCAAAATTTTCTGAGCTAGTACTTAAGTTTTGAGTTTGATTTTTCTTCCGTTGTGCGACAGTGTTTTACCAGCAGACTAGATTCCTTGAGCTAGCCGGCAGTTTAGCGGCGAGCACTCTTTGACCCTTCTTTCAAAATTACGTTTGTCTTATGCTTTTTCTGTTCCAAGATAGTGGTCATTGAGTTAGTAGTCTACCTGTATTGGGTTTAATTCGCGTGTTTATGATACTATAGGGAAACGGGATAGAGAAAGGGGAGGTTTGGGTACCCATAAACCGGTTTAACCCTACCACTGGCTTTTGCTGGTGCGGGTACCAAGTCCGGCTATCCCGAGTTCCTATCGTTATTTATGTTTGTCTCTTGTTTTCATTATTGTTTTTCTGGTGCAGTTTGCTTGTAGATTGTGGCATGTGATTGTAGTTCCTAGCCATTGTAGGTGTTTGCTGTTTTCCTGTTTTTGTAATTTTAAGGTAAGGCTATTGATATGGTGACATCAGTTTTGCTCATTTTGACTTTGCCACTCTTGAATGATACAACACACCATCAAGTAAAATGTAATTTGAAATTTCTATCAGTAAACAGATTGTTTCCTTTTGAGTATCAGGAAGTTTATCATCCGTTAATAATACACAATATACGGGTAAAGGTATTGATCTTCCTTTTGAAGAATAGTTATTAATCCCATATCAATTCCAGTCATTCTGTTGTAAGGCATAATACAATTAGTCCTTTTTCTGTTTGAATTGTCAAGATCACTTGTTCAAAGCATATTTTGTTAAGAACCACACTGATTCAAATAAGAAGTACACTGAGACAGACGTAATCAAAATGTTGGATTCGGAGGTCGCGTTTTCCAGCAGACAATAGGGATTCCTATGGGAACTAACTGCGCCACTCCTAGCTGACCTTTTCCTTTACTCGTATGAGGCCAAAGAAAACAAAAACATTTAGCCCAGTCCTTTAATTACAGCTTCCGCTACATAGACGATGTACTTTCTCCAAATAATCCAAATTAATGAATATTTACGTCAGATCTACACCAATCAGTTTGAAATTAAAGAAACAACTGATATACCTACTTCAGCTTCGTACCTAGATCTTTTGTTGTATATTGACGAAGATGGACGTTTAAAATCTAGGCTATATGACAAGCATGATTATTTTAACTTCCAAATTGTGAACTTTCTCTTTCAGAGCAGCAACATACCTACCTCTCCAGCCTATGGAGTGTACATTTCACAGTTGATTCGTTACTGTCGAGCATATAGTTTGTACAGTGATTTTGTTAACAGAGCAAAAACATTGTCCCAAAAGCTGCTTTGTCATGGATTTGTTCAGCCTATGTTAATTTCCTAGAGAAATTTTATGGTAGTCACCATAACATCATTGAATGATATGAAGTGTCAGTGTCCCAAATGTTAGCGGACATATTCAGCTAGATTCACGTCTTCCCGGATTTGACTACACCGATTTTCACCTTTTCCTAGATTGACTCACTTACAGTGCGACGGGTGCTGTTAACAGAGCAGGACATGTTTACCCTTCCGGAGCACCTGATGTAACTCTCAGTTTCATGGGAGTTCACAATGTGAGTGCCTGGGTTTTGAATGTTGTGTTTTTTATTTCTATGCTTTGTAGCTGTCTGACGTCATTGTTTCTGTGTTCTCGTGTCTGCCATGTCTTTGGACATCAATTTTTTGTAAATACCACTCCTTTATTCCTTCGGTATTCTACTGCCATTGTTTGATTTTGATAGTTTAATTTTAAGTTTTTGTTTAGGTGTCAAATACGTTTCATTATAATCAGGTTGTCTCCCGTATCGCCATCATTTGAGTCTAAATTAATCCTGTCTTGAAATTTCACAATAGCTTTGACAGTTTTATATGTGTGCAGTTAGTTTGTCACTTATGTGAGATCCGGTGTTCAACCACTTCTTCCATAAATTCGAAAAATGAATCATCTTCTATGGGTCTTTCCAATAGGAGATGTGAATCTTCTCGACATCTTGAGAGAGCGTCAGTTAATTGCATTTTATCGGCTAGTGTGTACTGTATTTCAAAACTGAATTGTTGTAACAACCAGCTTTCATAAATGGCGCCTTTGAATTGTTGATAAGAGTGGCTGAAGAGCAGTATGGTAACATTTTACTACAAACTTTGCACCTCTAAGATAATCGGATCATTCAAGAATGCTTACAAACATTCCCAATCGTTCTAACTTGGTTGGACAACATGAAGTTTGCCAAGTGTTGAGAGCTTTGGAAACATAACGAATATTACATAGTTTTTTTTCTGGATGATCTGGGTCAGTTTGATACAGTATGAAACCGATTCCTCCTGAAGAAGTGTCAACTGAAAGTTTAAACTGAATGTTGTAATTTGTAAAATGTAGAAATGGCGCTTTTGTTAGGAGTTATTTCATGTCATAGAATGCGTTCTGTTTTTCTTTACTAAATTTGGAATGATGTCCCTGAACGAGTTGAATATGCTAATTATTCTGCGTAATTCTATCTGTTTTTTTTTTTTTTTTTTTTTTTTTTTTTTTTGGAGCAGGAATATTGAGTAATGCGCCAACTCGATCTGAAGGCAGATGAATACCGTCCTTTGATATTTCATGGTCAAGAAAGATATATTTTTGTGCCGCGAATACACATTTGTGGATTATTTTTCAACCCAGCATGCCGAAATCTACTGAAATCTTCATTTAAAGCTTGTTGTTCCAAAAATTAAGTGCAAATCCTGAAATTTTAGAATTTGACAAATGTGCCTATTGGATAAAATATTAAAAAGAATAGCATAGTTTAGTTTCTTGTTTCTTTTCTCCGTCAAAACGTTTACTGTGTTTTTCTCATTAAGTGGAAACATGTGTATATTAGAGGATATTCAATAAATGCTCTCAAGATTACAAGAGGAAATTCCCTCATGGTAACTTCTAGATGAAGAACAAAACGTTTCATGTGCATTTACTCCATACCATTTCATTCTATATGAAACAACAAATCATCATAAACACGAACTGGATGTCAATTGTAACAATTAATGTTACACCAACACTTGGGCCAGACGACACGGAATTCATAATCAAAATTGTCGTCCCCGAAACCAACAAGGATCGAAAGAATCTATAGTGCCAAGTGATGTTAAGGACAATACATCAAGTGCATATGTCTCACTTCTATTTTATCTACCCTTGGTATATTTCCAAGCCAAAATGCGTTTATCTATGCAACGTTTACTGTGAAATTTTTTCCGTGAAAATTTGAAGCCGAAGTAAAATACAAAATTTTCTTCCGTAGTGCGACAGTGTTTTACCACCAACTAGGCTCCTTGAGCTAGCCGGCAGTTTAGCGGCGAGCACTCTTTGACGCATCTTTCAAAATTAGGTTTTGTCCCCCTTTTGTGGTCATTGAGTTAGTAGTCATCTGTTTTTGGTTTTATTCGTATGTTTATTATACTATAGGGAAAAGAAGGGAAATGGGGGAATGTGTCAAAGGGAAACGGGATAGAGAAAAGGGGGTTTGGGTACCCATAAACCGATTTAACCCTAGCGCTTGCTTTCGCTAGTACCGGTACCAATTCCGGCTGTCCCGTGTTCCTATCGTTGTCTTCGTTTGTCTTTTGTATCTTTATTGTGGGCTTTTCTTGTGTAGTTTCTTATCTGACTATGTTTTTCGGCCATTGTAGGTGTTTCCTGTTATCTTATTTATTATATTCAGATTATAATATCGACCTTAGACCATTTCAACTCCTCTCTTTACGCAATAGCTGGATCCAAATATTGGTGGATGCGTAGTCCTGTCGTGAAGAATTTTTTTTTGAAGATATCTGGTGACACAAGTTCCAGATTTACGTCCATGGTTTAATGCGAAAAGTAAGGACACATTTTAAGGTTGTTGTGAAAGGAACGAATTTCAAAGACAAATGATTGACATTTGTTCAATTTGTTCCATTTTGGAACTTATTTCAAGGAGAATTTTTATTGTATTAATTTTCAGAGTGTTGGTATGATATTTCTTTTTTTTACCATAAGTGTAGTGACCAACTCTTAAAAGTCGCTAAATTACTGACTACCCTACCACAAGTTTTGTTTTTTTTTTATTGACGGGAAGCATGTTTTGATCGATTCTGGCATTTCTTGAAATACAGAACTGGTTCAGTATTGAAACAAATGGCTTAGAGGGACACAACTGGAACATTTTCAAAAAATAATTTTCAAATTTGAAAATGGGGATGCTAACAAACTGACCAAACAGAGTGGTCAAGAGCCGAAGTCCATGATTCAAATAGACAAATCAGGTGGAAACCTCCGGCAAAATTGTCGACCGCAATGGTCCTGACTTGGTACAGGCATTTCAAAAGAAATGGTGGGTTAAACCGGTTTTATGGCTAGCCATACCCCCTTCCAATGCGGTAGAGTCCGGTTGCAACTCAACAGCAATTGCCATTGAAAGGTCGTAGCCAAGTAAAAGAAATGATCATCCCAGTATTAAGTAAAAAAAGAATCTTGAATCAGAGTTCGGACTGAAACTTCAAATTTTTCCACAAGTGACTGACATGTATTTAAGAATTTTTTCAATGATCGTATTAAACGTAATTTTTTGAAGCCTTGATAAATACGGCAGCCACGGAGATAACTATGTCTAATGAGAAAGTCTTTATAATTTGTGCAGCTCTCGCGTAACGAATCAGCTATGAAACATACACTCCGTAAGTAGGAGAAGCTGGAATGTTACTGTACATGTTAGAGAAATTGATAATTTTGAAATTAAAATCTTTCCTTTTGTCGTAATTCTAAGTACTGAGATTACCATTTCGTCAATTTCGAGATGTAAGTCCAAAAAAAGGTTTAGATCTAGTATTAATGGGATCAATTTAGCAAAAGATGTATTATTGATGGAAAGAACATCATCAATATATCTATAAGTGAAATTGAAGGATCGAACATCTTTTATGTTAAGATCTTTTACGCCGCTTTGAAGAAATTCAGTCTCGTAAGAATATAAAAACAAGTCTGCGAGTAGGGGTGCACAATTAGTGTCCACTGTCAACTTGCTGTTGATATATAGCACCTCCAAATGTGTCAAATACATTATCAATTAGAAAATCAAGCATACTGCATACCTGTTTTTCATCGTGGCGTACTTTTCTTTGAAATTGGTTTTGAAAAAAAAACGTGGATTTATAACCTTATACCAGAAATATTTTTGAATCGGCGAAGGCTTTTTGAATGATATTTTTGATTCGTGATTTTAGTTGATCACGAGGAAGTGTGGTATACAGTGTGCAAAAATCAAATTTTTTGAGAGAATGTATTGAGTAAATTATCAATCAAAGCATAATAGCCAATGTCGGTATAATAGCCAACGATAGTTGTGATATGCTATTAACAACCATAACTAATAATGTCTTCTACATAATCACATTCCTTTTTAAAATGATTCACAAACAGTTTCATTTTCTCTACAGACTAAAATCATGGTCCATCATTATGACAATACTGCTGCAACAAAATAAAGAACTTAACAAAACAACGGCAGTAGAATACCGAAGGAACAAGGGAAGCGATGACTACAAAAATCGAAGTCCAAGAACGGTAACAGATAAAAACAAAGACAAAACAAGGACGTGAGACAGCTACAATGCACGGAAATAAAATGATAACATTAAGAACTAAGGCACTCATAGTGTGAACTCCCATGAAAACCGGGAGTGACATCAGGTGCTCCGGAAGGGTAAGCATGTCCTGCCCCGCTAACGACACCCGTCACACTATCAGTGAGGCATATATTTTTTGAAAGATCTGTTTGGTTGCGGATTGGTTAATGCCATTTTCTAACCCTTAGACAAAACCAATTGAAATCCATGGTACATGTTACTTCTCTAACCCTCAGTACCATGGTAAAATTTTGAAAAGCTTTGGTAAATCTTTATAGTATTCAAACAATCACATGGACAAATCGGTAGCACAAACATCACTGACGAAGACAAAACTAAAATTGTATATTATGATATACAAGACAACACGAAAAACTAAAGTACTGATAGTGTGAACTCCCATAAAAACCGGGAGTGACATCAGGTGCTCCGGATGGGTAAGCATGTCCTGCTCCGCTAGCGGCACCCGTCACACTATCAGTGAGTCAATCCAGGGTTGAGTCAAATCCGATTATGTCAAATCCGTGAAGACGTGAAATCTAGCTGAAAATGTCCGTTTTCATTTGGGACACAGATACGTCATATCTGTCAATGATGTCATGGTGACGGCCATAGAATTTCTGAAGGAATGAAAGTAACAAAGGCTGAACAAATCCCTGACTAAGCAGCTTTTGGGACATTTACTTAAGTCCGTAAATTAGGAATGGAAAGAGTGTTCCCTAGGATCGAGCATCCTCCATATATTGGTCCCTCGTAGAAAGTCAAATCCTGGAAGCCGGTACAATGAGCAGACTCCGTACATGTAGGAGTTGGAAGAAGGTCAAATCGAAATAAACAGTAATTAGTTGCGAAATTGCAAAAACATAAGATTAAACTAATAAATTGTAATAACTATTAACATTTCTGAGAAAGATTCTTCAGTTTTGGTACGTTGTATCTTTGGTTTAACATCCTTTATGTCATTAGAACTGAATTAATGACATTATACTCTTGACTTATCATTAGGACATCCTCTAGAACAAAGTATCGGCTAAAATGTGTATATTCTATAAGCTTTAGAAAGATGACTAAAACTCGTACAACAAAATGATTTTTCTTGATAATCTTTGACCTTATTTATTGTTAATATTCAGCTCCGTTATAAATAAGTCATCGGGGTTAAAAAAAGCTTGGAAATCAAAAAATAATACATTGACATTGTTTGGATGCTTGTATACCCATAAGGAAGAGGGAAAAAAGGAGCAGATGAAAATCAGTACTAATGCTTTGTGTCATTTCTCAGTTAAAAATTTTACAGGTAAATTTACAGGTAATAAGAAGTGAAATCAATGGTAAATATACAATTTAATATTTTTATACTTAATATATCATTGAAAAAATATTTAATATATTATACAATTATGGTCTTTTGTAGAGGTCGATATGAGTTTTTAATAGACCTAAAAATTGATATTGACCGACGCCGGAGGCGGAGGTTAATATCAGAATTTTTAGGTCTATTAAAACTCATATCGACCGATACAAAAGACCCATAATTGTTTTATTACATAATAATCAGCTTACTTGGTAATTGTAAGGTTTTTCTACAATTTTCTTTCAGGATAACATATCTTGTAAAATTGTCTACGATAGTTGTACATTTGTATTCACTTTTCGGTGTGCTTTCCAATCTCTTCATCATGTTCATACACAGATGAATGCATCAGGCAGCTATCAGTACATTAGTTCATGACACTTTTCATTGAGTTTATATAACATGTAATACAAATCACTTGAATCTGCAACATATGTTTTTTTCAAAGTTTAGATTTTTTTCGTGATATATTATGTTTTATCATGAGAGTTGGAAAAATTGTCCATAAAGTCTTTTAGGAAAAAATAAATGAACAACACCCACCTCGTGTTACTACGACTCAGTCTGATGAAGAAGTCTAGAAATAGAGATGAAAATTGCAGAACTTCTAAAACGCATACCCCGATTGTGTATCGCATTATCTTAATATCGATCACCTTCCGGGTATTTGTAAATAGCTGTCTACTTGTTGCAAAATGATTCTAATGTGAACGCAGAACAACAAACGTCTGCTTCTAGCCAAACGCCTTATATTGGGCTTTCTGAACATACTTATAATAAACGCTTTCTGATTGGCCGAAAGTCTCGTGACTTCGTGTAAATCTGTTTTTCATTGGCTATTTAAATAGATTCTCAAAATAGATTTCGCGAGTCAATATCGTTTTTAATCAGACCTGAGAAATGAAAGTGAAAGTAAAGCGAGTCAATTCGATTTTTAATTGAATATCATGTGACAGGTTTTCATCCAATAGATTAACACTATTATAATCATTATGTAATAATATTTAATATTGAACATTTGATATATCTAAGATATGTGAAATTTCACTCACTGGTTGGTTCAGATCACAGTAGTTGTATCCAGGTCAAACAGGTTAAGTGGGGAGATGACGGTCTGTTTTAGATTCTACTCATATATTTATTTTCATTGTGTATTTTTTTTCTTTATTTATATTTACTTTGTGTTTTTGATTGTACATTGTTACCAATTTAGAACAGTGCTGTTATAGTATGAAAAAGAAAGGAAATGGGGTAGATGTCAAGGAGACAACATCCCATATCCAGGTTAAAACGACCCCAAAACAAAGCATCTAGGGGTCACCGTACGGTCTTCAACACAGTGAGGAACCTCACACCATATAGCAAGCCCTAAATGGCCCCAAAAGGGTGAAAAAGTGAATAAATCAATGGAAACAAACCACACCCAATAACCCATATATCAAGAAACTAAATTTTATAAGAAGACAAGGACAAGCCAATGACCAACATATTCCTGCCTTGGGACAGGCGCAAAAATTGCGGTGGGGTTAAACTCGTTTTATTGGATCCAAACCTTCCCCTATGTGTGATGAATGGCCTAAACATAAATACATATGGTGACTTCATGGTGACTTCATGAGCCTCATGGTGACTTCAAGATGAAGAACAACAATAAAAGCGTTGTTCCATTGCTTATTATAACCATGTATTTGTAGAGACTTTGTCTCATTTGCATTTACTCCATATCCCTTTTTTGTTAATATAAGTGTATATATTAGTTTTAACGATTTAGTCAAATATCTTGCTCGAAATTTTACTTCAAACTCGCCGTGGTGAGCAAGTAAAGCAGGTTATAATGGCGAACAGAAAAGGAAAATACAAGTAAAAATCATTATTGTTCATATGTAAATATATTATATACATGTATTTGACGCAAATGCAAAGTTATTATTTTGGCGCAAATGAAGCGCAATTTTTTAAATATTTTTTTTGGCGCAAATGAAATACTAATTCGCGCAAATGGATTGCACCGCTAAAACTCTCCTTAGTTATGAACAGATTTACACGATTCCGGAAACCTCCCAGTACAGCCATTTCCCAGTACAAACATTATGCAATCAAATTTAATTCCCGGAAAAATTGACTAAGGACTGACATTTCGAGGTAATCCTTGTGTAAGTTTACAATAACGGATTTCCTTGATTTAAGGAAGATGGGTACTCCAAATTTTTTCTATAGATCTTTTTTATTTTAACAGGAAAGTTTCCTTATTATATAAGCATTGAAATAAAGAAAAATAAAAAAGGGGGTCAACGTGCTTGTTTTTAAAATAACTGATATCAAAATAATCAAATATTTCTAATGAATATATAGGGAAAATAGGTATATTGTTGATTTCTCTTCCATAGATTTCTTTCTACTTTTCTCATGTGTTAGACCTTTAAACATTCTTTCAAAAAATACAAAGAAAAATGGAGGTCACCGACTTTGTTTTCGTTATAATTTGTAAAATTCAAATTTTCATAGTGATATCTATGTAAAACATTTTTATCAGATTATCTCCCTTTTTCAAAATCCTCTTCCAGTTTATTTAATTATAAAGTTACCATACATCGTCTAATTAGATAAAGACATGTAAAATCAAGTTCATGTAGGTCCTTTGCATTTTTTATAATGGATATAATATTGATTGATTCATTACAAATAAAAATATGTGCATATTCAAAAAGCAGATAATACCATAACAGCATAAATAACAAATTCAAAATGGCGGAAGACTACCGATCTACCTTAAGTTTGAAAAAGTTTTCAATTTTTAGTTAATGAGAAGTAAAATTCTGCGACGAAGTCATCTCCAATTTTAAGACCTGTATGACAGTTGTTAAACAAGGAAGTATTCTATGTATGACACTGTTTAGCACTGTAGTTGAAACTGGCAATGGAACTCAAACTAGTTCACAATAAACTAACAACAGATCACAAATAGATATCTGCTATTGGACGATATTTTCAAAGCAAATGAAATAATATGACAAAAATTCAAACTTTTATTTTCAATGTTTTAAATAGTACATTGAAGCAACATGTTGTTCATGATGTTGCGATGTGGATTGTGTGGATCCATGGATTGTAGTCCAAAACTACAACATATTAATTTGTAATTGTAATTTCCGGGGGGTAACACTTCATTTTTATATCACATGATATTATGAGGAAACAATACGTGTTCTGACAGTAAAACATGGAGAAAATATTTTTTATATTTTTAGTGATAAACCAAATACTGGAGAGTAACTGCAAAACCATTCATGGTAAGATAAAATTACTCTACATATATTGTTTGTACACATCTTTATAAATAACAAGTAACTTCCGACGTTATTATGTGTCATATTTATTTGATACAGACACAACAGGAAAATGTACACAATAGTGAATTGAGATATCAAAATAAATGAAATTTTAGTCAAGACAATAAGCTGGACCTTGTCGTTATTTTATACCACTTAGTAGATATCACTGCTTGTGAACCCCATAATCAATCTACAGTGTGGCAACTGGTATTTCAAACCTAACGGAGACGAAAGAGTATGTCCTTTAAGAATGTAAGTGAGAACCGAACCGTCAATCCAAAACGAATAATCCAAGGACAATGGCAATATCGGAAACAAAAAAGAAACAGAGACACAACACGAGTACGGCACAGAAAAGAAAAATGAAAACACACTCACAAAGATGAACAACACACACACACACACACACACACACACACACACACACACACACACACACACAGATGAACACCAACAAGAAAAATGAAGACACACACACACAAAGATGAACAACACATATGAATAACAGTTCTTATGTAGTAAATTTTCTATTTGGTTTCAGTTTTTCAATAGTTTAGCCTCGTTCACAATTAAATTTTTTTTTCATTTTATTTCATCTGCCAAAAGATCAATAAATACATAATTACGATCATATTTGGTAATTGTTTACCATTAGCCGGTTAATAGTCTTCCAAATAATTTAATTTGCTCTGTACTGTGCTTTTGACAAAACAAGTAACAAAATAACCTGATTAAACTATATTTTGTTATTCTACAATTCTTCTGATTATTATTCTTCTTCTTTAAATATATCTTGTCCGCGAGGGATTATTTTGAAATGGTTGGATGAAACGATTTCAAACTTTGCACAAAGTTGGACCACCATCTGAAGGTGTCTGCTGTGCGTTTGAATTTCTCATATGGCCACCATTTTCAAGATGGCCGCCGAAATACGTCAAAAATTCAAAATTGTCGGATTTCCATGAAAATTGATTACTGGGTAGATTATAAGGCTGCGAATAAGGTGGAATCATCGATTTGGTCGACTAGGGTAACATCATCTATTGCTCGCAATTGCAAATCTAGTTATTATTCTTATTCAGTATTTCTACCTTTAAGAATTAGGAAAAAAATATTTATTTTGTCTGCCTTTTTGTAGCAGTTGTAATTATAATGAAATCATGTCCAATTGAGGAAATTATACTTAGTAATAGGCTTGAATGTACTGATTGCTTCCTTTTTTTCTATTTAACAGTAGAAAATTCACAAAGTATGACATAACGATCATTGTTTAGTGGTATGATCAGTATCATACCATGCCATGATTAACCCACCACAAACAATCCATTCAAATGCTTAAAAATATCACTTGACAGTCATTAACCCACGCATGATATGCAAAAATACACACATTATTAATGTATATATGAACCATATTAACAATGAAGGAATATGGAGTAAATACAAATGAGAAAAAGTTTCTATAAATACACGGTAAAACTAAGCAACGGAACAACGCTTTTGTTGTTTTTCCTTATCTCGAAGTCACCACGAGGCCTTCAACAATGAGCTTTACTAATACCACATAGAGAAGACCTCGTAAGTTGTGTAACTTGTGTCTAATCCTATGTATCATTCTATGTATTTGAGAATAAAATATGTTTAAAATAAACATGATCACGATGTCATATAACCATTTTCCCCCATGCTAGTCTTTCTGGAGGGGGGATTGTGAATTGATCTTAATTTTCTCCCCGAAAAAACTGGATCAGTCCAGTTTTTCCTCTCAATAACGACATTAGCCAGTTTTTCCCCGTAGGTCATCGATAGTCTTCACATTTGTCCTGGTAATGAGGAGCCATTTTACTGTTATTTTATAGATATCATACTTTTTATTTCCACTTCTTCCCGTCATAAAGATAAAATGTAATCCTAGGCACTTAGTTATCTCAGATCATTTTTTAATATAATACCAAATATAAAAAGTCGCAAAAATTTTACCAATAAAAGGAAATAATTCCTAAAACTTTATTAAAACTTTCTTCAAAATTCCAAGATGGGTGATCTCGATAAGCTTGACATTTTCTGTAATTTAAACATGATCTGTTACAGTTTTAAAATTGCAGGGTAGATAGAATTTATCAGGTTGCTCGATTTACCCCATGTCAGATATTTTCACATCTCATCGGTAACAGTTACTTGCCAAAAACTGAAACTGACCCCCATGAGCTATTTTTAGTAACGACAGCATTGTTGTGTTGTCCTCCGAGTCTTCGAAGAAAATTTTGAATCTAGATACCCTGGTAATAATTCATCTGAAGTTTGTTATACCCCCGCTTTGCGGGAGGTATATAGTGTTCACGGTGTCCATTCGTCCGTCCGTTCTTCCTACCGTCCTTCCTTCCGTCCGTTCTTTCGTCTTTTTGTATTCAACAGCTGTTATCCATTACTCTTCCTAAACTACTGATTGGAATTTCATGAAACTAATGCAGGAGCTTGATTACATATTGTAGATGTGCACTACGTTTTTTGTTTTACAATGATTCCTTTTTACCAGATTTTGACATGTTTTGGACTTTGTCATTTTAGCTCGATGCAAACAATATGGTGACCACATGGTATCCACTACTCCTTGGAATTTCATGAAACTTATGCAGGAGCTTAATTACATATTTAGATGTGCCCTACGCTTTTTGTTTTCCAATTTTTTCTTCAGATTTTGACATATTTTTGACTTATTCATTTTAGCTCAATTCAAACCACTTGGTATCCACTGCTTCTCTAAAATTTCCTGAAACTTTTGCAGATTTATTACATATTGTAGATTTGCACTATACATTTTATTTTCCAATTATTCCTTTTTGCAGATGTTTTGGACTTTGCCATTTTAGCTCTTTTACCTCAATGCAAACCATATGGTGAAGACATGGTATCCAGTACTCCTATCACTTCTATGAAATTTATGCAAGACCTTAATTATATATTATATTACAGATGTGCACTTTGTATTTTGTTTTCCAATAATTTCTTTTTTCAAGATGTTAAAGAAAATGAAGGAAGAGGTAGGGCGGGGGTATCCCTGGTCCACTAGACCACAGTAACTATAGTTTAAGATTGGATCATTGAATTCAGAGAAGAACATATTTTAAAAAGTTGGCAACGGACGGAATACCGACGGACAGCGGATGCACGACGGACACCGACAGACACTAATTAATGGTTATACTTCATATTGTATTTAAGGCCAGGTAAATCAAAATAGTGGGTTCCAACCTATTTTTGGCAATTTGTCACCTTTTGACGAAATTCAAAATATTCTTGTAAAAGCGGGTAGGTACCACAACCGGATATCCCTCTGGATCAATCTGATTAAAATCAAATACCTCACTTGCGTTTAGATGCACTGAAAAGAAATCAGTTGTCAAAATGCACATATGCAGAAATTAAATTCACAGTAACTTCGGTATTTAGTTATTTGTTACCACCGGGTCGATGCCTCTGCTGGTGGACTGTAGGTGCCCGAGGGAATTCACCAGCCCAGTAGTCAGTACTCCGGTGTTGACCCAAAAGCCTATTCTATTTGGAACCTAGCAATATCTATTTTTTTGTAAATTTTGTTGAAAACTAAGGAGCACCTCCCTCACGCTCTGTCCCTAGCTGAATTTTGCTTTACACTTAGATCATACTGGTTATTTGTTCTCTGTCAGTTTTTTTGCATCTTTTAGTTAATGGTCTTCCAGGCGTTTAGAGTTTTTCTGCACTGAAGATACATTAGTTGTCGAAATGCACATATACAGACATTAAATTCACAGTAACTTCGGTATTTAGTTATTTGCACCCCTTTTCTGATATGTCGCGAAAAAGGAGAGAAAGTCAGAAATCTGATTTTAATCAGATTGCCTATGGATCCGCATATGAGTTTATGTTCAATTATCACAGAGAAATCATATGCAGAGATATTCCTTAAATATCTTTATTGTCAATTCAAACAGGATATGTCAACTTTGTAATGTGTCTATAGAAGATGAGGTACATTTTCTTTTAGACTGTAGCTGTTACCAAGCACAGCAAGATATCTTTAATAATAAGATATCATCAGTTTATAAATCAATTAATGAAATGTGTAATATTAAAAAAATAATATAATATTAAAAAGCAAACCCCCGAATGTCTTAAAGATGTCTTCCAATTTCATATCTAGCTGTCTCGAAATCAGAAAAAATAAGTTGTCTTACACAATTTATTTAAATACTCATTAAGGTCTTTCCCACTACAGTGGAAAGACCTTATTGTATTTCTTATGATTATTATTATTATTCTTTTTTTTCCTCTGCCATCAATGTTGTCGAACTGCTTTGACCAATCATAACCAAACTTGGTACACTTAACAAGCATTGGCCGGGCTCGACTCGGGTCACCCTGTGAACCGATTCTATTTTTAGTAACAGAGTTATCTCCCCGAATACGGTTTATCTTGTTATCAGATCTCCTCCTAAACCGTAACCGATATCAAAAATCTGAGTTGAGGAAAATGTTGCATTCATCCTCAGGATGATTTATCATACAAAAAAATTTTTTTGGGTCGCGACCCCGGTTACGCGTTTTTGACCCTTAAATATGCAAATTTTTCAAAGTTGTTGGATTTTGATGAAATTTGGTTTGCAGGTAGCGCTGATAACGCTGATTACAAAAAGGGGGTCAAAAAATTTTTTCGGCCGCCATTTTCAAAATGGCCGCCATTCGAAATATTGTTCTCGCTATATCTCGGAAACGACAAAAAATTTATCAAAACATTATATTGCAAAAATGTTCCTCTCATTGAGATCTACATTTGATTCAATTGAACGAAAACTGTGCGACAAACCGTTTTTGAGTTATTGCCCTTGACGCGTTTCGGTAAATCGGTTTTTTACGAATACCTTTTAAACGCTAACAGATAATATAGTAAACATATATGTTTAAAGTGATCAGTATGAAAAGACCTTCAATTTGAGTACCAGGTTGAAGGTCATCGGTGACCTTTGACCTTGACCTTTGACCTTGTTAGCATATTAACTCAAAAACCGTAATAGATGGCTGAAAAATGATATCAGCAAAAATGTTCATCACATCAAGGGCTACATTTGTCTCATTTGGACCGAAGCTCTCCGATGACTCCCTGAAGAGTTATTGCCCCTGACGCATTTCCGAAATAGGGTTTTCGTGTATAACTTTTATACATTTACAGATAGCATGGTCATGTAACATATCAAATTACTCAGTAAGAAGAGACCTTCAATTTGAACCCAAGGTCAAAGGTCATCAAGGTCATCGGTCAAGGTCATAGCCATTTTTTGTGTTTTTTTTAATGTAAAATCTTTAAAACGATTAAAAATGGCTACTCTAATATATTGGAGACAATGTGCGTCTTATTAAGATGATTTTAAACATGTAACATAACAAAACATAACATAAAACATAACATTGACTGGGAAAGACCTTGCAATTGTTCTCTGAACAATTGTCCTTTTAATTTTCATTATATTTGTTTATCTGTCTTTTTCCTTTTGCTTTACATTGTTTAGTGAGATATACTGCATGAGTTAATTTTTGTGTTATTTCGTATGTACTTGTCTATATGCCATAACTATTTATTGTAAATGTGTTTGCGCAAATGAAATATTGTACATTGTCTATTAATTACGATATGTAGGAATATTTTTATGAAGCATGCAAATTGATCAATGAAAAGGGAAATTTTGGTATGGCGAAAAATGGCAATATCTACACGTATTCCAGTTTTTCTGG
>MJUU01016941.1:33416-93848 GCA_002080025.1 Modiolus philippinarum | reverse complement strand
GGGGGGGGGGGGGGGGGGGGATGGCTCTGATCCAAAATTTCCTAGGGGAAAATTTGGATCGATCCAGTTTTTCCACCGGAATGGATGAGATCAGGTGCATCGGTAGAGTAAGCATAAGACAGCTTATTTGATATATTCATTCTGTTATTCTGACCCTAATTTATTTGTTCTTTTATCCATCATCGGATCTACGCATACATGTATGTCAATGTTTTTTTTTTGTTTGTGGAGAATAGAATATGAATTTTGTGAATGTCTGAAACTTATACACATGATGAAACTAACACTACAAAAGTCAAATTGTCTGAATTTACCAATTTTTGTCTGATTTTGTTTGAAAAATTACTCCACATTCTTTATTGTCTGGAATATATTTAAAAATTTTCGACTTTGAACTTTTCTTGATTATTTCCTAAAATTCTCGACACTATTCTTAATTGTCTTGACGCATCTCTCGATAGTATGAAATAAGTCTGATTGTGTCTCGACACATTCTCGACAGTCTGAACTGAGAATGAATTTGTGTCGACACATTCTTAAATGTATGAACAATGTCTGAAATAGCCTCAACTTATTTTTGATGGTCTGAATATGTCTGGATTTATTCTCGACAGTCTGAACAGAGTCTGAATATGTCTCGACATATTCTTGACAGTCTGAACAGTGTCTGAATATGTCTCGACATATTCTCAACTGTCTAAAATGGTCTGATACAGTCTAGATTGTATGAAGACAAGTAAAAGAACAATTTCATTTAATTTGTAAGATAAATTTCTGATGAAATTGCAAATCTTAAATAAAATAGAAATTACTTTATCAAAAATTAAATTTCAAAAACTTATAAAAAAAAGGGGTTCTTACTGTAAACTCATACTATTAAATATGTTTGCAATATACTAGTACCACAGGTATTGACTCCTCTTATGCATTTATCCAGAGGGCCAAGGTCACAACCTAAATCAACTAATATACTCAATGAGGAAAATAGATATGCACTATGTACAAGTTACATATACTCACCAAATTATAAACCATTTGATATGTCTATGCCTGTAACGGTTTATAGTATCCGCCGTGAAATAAGTTCCAAAGGAACATATTTCATAGCTCACCTGGTGAAATAATCTCCAGTTAGAAAGTATTTACTGCTCACCTGGTGAAATAACCTCCAGACGGAATAAATCTCATAGTTATATCAATTACATTTATTCATTTTGGAATTTATTTCACAGGATACTATTTTGGCTAACATATGCCATTTGATGAGCAGTAAAATGATGCTATATCTGCTTTTTTATATTCGAGTACTTAATCTGTCCTAGAAAATCAATTTAGCTAGCACATAAAAAATACCTTGCTAGAATTAAGCAGACAATGTACAGATTAATTCCACACGAATATGATCCTCTGTTTGGACAAGTAATCATAGGTTTTACTTCCTACAAATGACATGCATTAAATTAATTAATCCAGGATTGGGAAACAATTTAACAGCCTTACTAAATAAGGAGAGCTGATGAGTCTTCAAAAATATTAGATTTGTATATTCTATACATAATGTGACACTGCTTGTATATTGCACTTGTACAATAAAATAATTGATGTGATGAATAGGTTTACCTGAGACAATATCACTCACCTGTGACTGTAACAGTGGATTCATTCCGGCAGTGTATTCCTTCCTTTTGGATAAAATGCACTAGGGTAGAATATCTGCAACATCTAATTGACCAATCACAAGGGAGTACTGACCGTGACG
The DNA here is from genome assembly GCA_002080025.1 of Modiolus philippinarum. NCBI lineage: Eukaryota > Metazoa > Mollusca > Bivalvia > Mytilida > Modiolidae > Modiolus > Modiolus philippinarum. The sequence goes on along the minus strand of MJUU01016941.1, from coordinate 92,089 downwards.
GAATAAACATCAAGGTAGAAATACAATAGGTTGTTTATATACCCGGAAATTTTGCACACCGGAAAAAAAGTACCCTTATAAGTGACATTTCAGCTATATCAAGACGAGAACAAGTTTGTTCATAAATAATCATTTTGGGGTATTAAAAGGGTCATGGGACGGGAAATTCTGACTGCCACTGGAAAAGTAGGGTGAAATCGGAAGGAGCGGGGAATTTAGCCTTGTAGCCGATCGCCTAAGGACCACTCAAAAAGAGCTTGCTACAAGGGTTCGTTAACGTGCAGGAAGCGTGGCATTTCTTCCAACACGTGGGCCTGAGTTTACATCCCATCCGAAAGATGGGTTGTGTATTTATTAATCCCGCACAACCACGGAATGGGTCCTATTACTATAGCCCGGGGTTCCCTCGGGGTCAGCCCCGTTTAGGAGGGGTCATATCCCGCAAGCCGGAGATACTAGGTCCTTTTCTATACCCTGGGGTTCCCTTGGGGGTATAAGTTAGGAAAAATTTCATATTGAAAAGGGTATATTATTTGTAAATATATGTAGTTTATCCATGGATAGAGGTATTTACTATGATTAATGTTGACAACACAATTTTTCTGTAATTATGAAGATAATTAAAATACATGCAAGTATATGTATGATGAAGTTTGTAATTTATCAGGAGACAACACAAAATACCCATACATTAATATTTTCGCATAATAAAACGTAGGTATGTACTTAATAAATTGAAAATTGTGTTTTAAAACATTTTGTAAAAGAAATTCCTTGAAAAGTTGACTATCTGAGTTAAACTGAAGAAACCATAAATTTTTCCATTGCATTTCTAATGATTTTTATTTTGCTTTATTTATTTAATGGCCTTATTAGTATTATCCAGATCTTTTAAGCATGGTTTAATGACATTATTGAAAATAAAATGTTTTTATTTATAACATAAATACTAAATATGAATGTATTAAAGGTTGATTTTACATAATCCTAAGCCAAGAATACAGTTTAGAACATAAAAGATAAATAATAAAAAATAGATTAAAAAAAGAAAATTTTTCAAATGGTGAGAAATTTCCAATATCTATACAAAATTAAGAATATCGCGAACATGTCGAGAAATTTCTAGACAAAATTAAGAACATCGAGAATATGTCGAGAAATTTCAGACATAATGCATAATGTTAAGAATGTCGAGAATTTTATAAAAAAAAAATTTCATGCATAATCAGACTGTCGAGAATGTGTCGAGAAATTTTAAGACAAAATTAATACAATTAAGAATTTGTCGAGAAATTTCAGTCATAATAGAGAATGTTAAGAATGTCGAGAAGTTTATCGACAATTTTTCATGCAAATTCAGACTGTCGAGAATGCGTCGAGAAATTTTAAGACAACATTAATACAATTAAGAATTTGTAGAGAAAAATTAAGCACAAAATCAGACATAAAAGAATGTCGAGTGATTTTTCAGACCAGTTTAGACAAAAATTGGTAAATTCAGACAACTTGACTTTTGTAGTGTAATAGGAGTATTATTTTTTATTATTATATTTTGTAACAATATTCATTTGTACGAAACATTTAATGTCATATTAAATACGTACGGAAGATTTAAATCTTTGGTTTATTGCGATATATATCCATAGGAAATTCAGTCTTAATTTCTATTGCCAATTGACTAGGAAGTACTTATGTCTATCGAGGTTAAGAATGGAAAATTTAGTTGTTAAAATAGAAGGAAGTATTTTGTAACGTTGTTACAATGCATTTTAACCAATCTATGGGTGTGTCTCAGTTCACTTTTATAACAGTTTATTTTGAAAAACCGATTTGAACACCTCTCCTCAACCTTTTTAAGAGAAAAAATGCGGATGTTACTGTTAATTTAGTTTCTGTATATGGTCTTTTCGACAACGTATGTTTCTTGTGCAGATTTAACATTTACAACATGATAGAGAATATATAAACAAAACGATCGAAATGAAAAGCAAAAATCAGATAAAGACACTTATGCACGAGAAAAATACCCCTTTAATAGTTTTTGTAGCAAAATTTTCCTAAATTTTGAAATTGCAATTATATCCCAACTACCGAGTGATTAACAAACAAGCAAGTCGTGTAAAATTAAGACGTGTCTAACATGCAGTAAGACGTGTCTAACATGCTGTAAAACCCCTATAACAATTTGTCAGTAAACATTGCAGGTCTTTGCAAGTTTTGTGATAAATCGCCCCATTTATCATTTTTTCGCACGTACTGCCATTTGTGATTCGTGTGATTTTGATTCTTTGATGTTTGAGTTGGATACAAACTAGTCATGATGTTTTTTTTATCCCCTCGCCCAACGAAGTTGGGGAGGGGATATAGAGTTTGACCCGTTCGTCCGTTCGTCCGTCCGTCCGTCCGTTCAAACTTAAGACCATATATCTTTTGAATAACAAGTCGTAGATGGACAATGTTTCGTCCATGGATACTTCTTGAAGAGTACTTGAGGTTGATATATAGAATATGTGGATTTGACCTACATTTCATGCATGAGTGACTCAGGTTAAAGTTTTTGTAAGAGTCCAAATCTGGGATACTACAACTTGTAGAGGAATAATATTTTGTATGTGGATGTAGATGCGTCTTGTAAAGATACGAAGCTCCAGATAAAAATTAGGTCACTTTGACCTACATTTTATGCATGAGTGACTTAGGTTAAAGTTTTTGTAAGAGTCCAGATCTGGGATACTACAACTCGTAGAGGAATAATATTTTGTATGTAGATGAGTCTTGAAAAGTTAAGTAGCTCCAGGTAAAAATTAGGTCACTTTGACCTTCATTTCATGCATGAGTGGCTTAGGTTAAAATTTTTATAAGAGTCCAGATCTGGGATACTACAACTCGTAGAGGAATAATGTTTTGTATGTAGATGCGTCATGGAAAGTAACGAAGCTCCAGGTAAAAATTAAGTCACTTTGACCTACATTTCATGCATGAGTGACTTAGGTTAAAGTTTTTGTAAGGGCTCAGATCTGGGATACTTCAACTCGTATGTAGATGCGTCATGTAAAGTTGTTCAGATTTCATTGACAAAACTATTGGTTTCTTACAGAATAGGAAACAGATTACTATTTTTAGACATTTGACATGTGTTACACTATAATTTATCATGCATTGAACCAACTAATATGTTTATTTAGATAGTGTCGAAAATCGTTGAGCGGCAAGCGGCCGTCATGCCGCGACGTTCAACCATTTCCGACACTATCTAAATAATCATGTTAGTTGGTTCAATGCATGATAACATTTTTGTGCGGTTAACAAACCTAAGTTTGTGTTTAACTAAGAAAACGATAATTACAAAATACCTACATTTAACTACACGATTCTACACGTAAACGCTATGTCGACTGACCGCGTAACCTGGACAATACACAGCCGAATGATTTTCAGGTTGCATAAAGTTTAAATGGCGTTTTCGTAATACATGGAGCGAAAACCTTTGAAAATGAATGCAAATAAAATATTTCATATAATTTACATGTTATTCCAAGTAAAGATGTGTTTCACATTTTAATTTTTTAATGTAAATATCAGGCTGAAATTAGCTTTACATTACGTGGAAGTAAACTATGTTTAATTTCGATATGTTTATTTATCCATGCTTACTGCATGTTTGTGAATTTTGTCCTTAAGTACAATTCTTATATGTACGATTTGGAATGACTTTGGTCTAGGTGAAACACTTCATTATTATGATTATTGATTGTCTTGTTGTGAAGGACGGACATGGTTATTTAGCAGGTGGTTACTCAGCAAATAGAATCAAAGTTTACATCCGCATAACCACACAAAGCGTTTTATATGTCTCTGAATCAATCATGCATTTTGCAAAAGTAGATATGTTTATAAATCATCGGACAGCTGTCATTTTGATAAATATTTACAAATAGCGAGTGAAGGATTATGGTTTTACGAACGCTGGTGAGAGACTTAAATATCAAAAACGTGCTTGTTGTAATAAAATGGCTTATGATCATTGCAATAATTACTGGTAATTTAATTAATTATATAAATAAATAGTTAAAAAGATAGACAAAAAAATCATTAACAACAGACGGGTGGTATTTGGTACAGTGGCAATCACACTGAATCGTAAACAAAATCAGGTGATGTAATTGCATATTGAGGCAGTGAGAGTGATTTATTATTTAACTGATTTCAGTGAAAATAATACTTTGAAGGAAAAGACCACTGCTACTGAAAATTACGATGGCCGATAGCGGCCGACAGTTTACTTTTTCAAAAAAGTAAAAAGTGTCCAAAGATTTATATGGCAAATTTGCATTTTTAGTTTTAAAGTAAAACTGTACATATAGACACCTATGAGCAAATTAACATTTCACAACAAATGTAAAACTGCCACACTGTTAAAGCAATGGACAGATTTTGTTTTTGCAAAAAGTAAAAATGCCAGGTTTCTAAAAACATGGCATTTTTTTTCTTTCCGTGGGAATAATTGGGTTAATGACCAGCACACTTACCTTGAAGGTCAGCAGTCTGGAAAATATACCAAGGTCAGAATATGTCATTTAAAACAACAAAAACTCGCTGTTTTGATAAAGAGTGCTAAAAGAGTACCATACTAATAAAGCGTACACTAACCTCTCATTTTGACATAACTATTAGGATGGCCTAAACCTTTAAGAATTTTGATAGATTGAATTAACTATGTTAAAAGCTGATTAGGTAAAAGAGTATTGCTGTTGGTTTTTCTTTTTGAAATATTTTTTGTATATAATAAAAGTATCTCAGTGATTAAGTATTAGAGAAAGATTTATTCAAAAACATCAAAGATTTATGGAGTTATGCAGATGTTATAGTCATCAGGTCAGATCTATCTAAGTGATAAGACCGAATATATTAGCTGTTAATTTACAAGAATAAAATCGATGATCAAATGGCTTTTGGATCTTTTATGTAGTGTTTGATTTTATCAATTGGAGTTATTGAATAATATTGATTTATTATAGTAAACTCTATTCCTCGTTTGTTTTTGTATTCATGAATAAATATATCGTTTAAATTTATACATATTATTCGATTTATCACCATATTTCGGATTTCATCCGATCCATCATAAGCCTTTCGGGACTGAGAAAGTGCTAATCAGTTAGGACAGGACAGGACGGCATGTGCTAAAATGCTGAGTGAAGTGGAGTGGAGTGCTGAGTGAAGTGGAGTGGAGTGTGGAGTTGAAAATACAATCACCTTCAATTTTCCAAAATGATCAATTTATAACAGACATGCTTCGTTAACTGGTGTATGTACTTAAGGAATGTCTTTATGTTCATTATGACCAATACAAAAGTCTTCTAACACTAAATCGGTTATAAGATTTTTAACTCCACTTTACTTAAACGACCTCAGAAATTACTTCCAGTTGTTCTCTTAAATCATTTCAAAATAAAAATGAGGAATTATACTTTTGGACAGTTTTTGATAATTATAACAGGAGCAGAAATTATAGCTATAAATCTTTCACTGTTTCACCAAGCTGGGTATTGTTTCCTCGTGAATCTGCAGTAGAAGTCGTACATTATGAGCTTCGAACCCAAGAAGCAGACTCCAAGATAGACTGGCTTCTTCATTAGGGCGGCTGCTAAGATTTTAGGCGGAGAAAACCCTGTGATCGAAGTTGGACATCTGTCTGTTGGGCTGTGGGTACTTTTATCCCATGGGTATAGCGCGGACATACATGTAAAACACCTTTTTTGCATGGGACGACCTTAAGACTATTGTGGCCAAGTTTGGTTATAATATGCTCAGCAGTTTCAGAGGAGGAGATCTTGGAATGTGTTTTCCCATATGGTCCAATGTTTAAACTACTAGTACGTTCCACGATTGCGGCCATTCTGGATATAGCGCGAACGTTAAAAACATCTTTTTTGCAGGGGACCACCCAAGGACTTTTATGGCCAAGTTTGGTTCCCATTGGCTCAGCAATTTCAGAGAAGAAGATCTTTAAATGTGTTTTCGCATAGGGTCCAATGTTAAAATTATGTTCCCCACTGCCGGCCATCTAGGATATGGCGAGGACCTTAAAAGCAACAAATAGCTGAAAAAATTTCAATTTAAGATACCCAAGGGAATACCGTGAAGATGAGACACATTTACATGACTATTTAGTTTAATGTCACTGCTCACTCAAGTCAATGATAGTGAATAAAATGTGACCAAGCAAAATAGACTCTTTAATTTGAAGGAAGTCTTCCACCGTTGATTCGGAAAGGTTTAACATGGGGAAAATAGACTCATGTTCATTGTCCTTGATTGTCATCATTGCTGTGTTTGTCAAGTGAGTCTCTATGCATTTCTTCATAGTTCTTTCTCTGAGAATATTTCATTTCCTTCAGTTAAATCTCGATGTCTGGAAAAGCTTAACAGAAACTAGAACATTTACAACCCAAATTATAAAACTCATAGGAACAACCAAGAAGTTGATCTTGTGATAAAAGACCTTTAATAAGTCACCACTTATTTTTTAAGGTAGTTAAATTTCCCATTTAACACATTTTTGTGATTTCCCACTTCCCTAATTTTTTTTCATCTTTTTTCCCACTTCCCTAATTTTTTTCATCATTTTTCCCATTTCCCTAAATTTTTGACCCCTTTTTTCCATTTCCCAAAAGCGTGTCACCCCCCCATTCGAGACTCCACTCCACATTCCACTCCACTCAGCATTTTAGCACATGCCGTCCTATCCTGTCCTAACTGATTAGCACTTTCTCAATCCTGAAAGGCTAATGATGGATCGGGTAAAATCCGAAATATGGTGATAAATCGAATAATATGTATAAATATAAACGATGTATTTATTCATGAATACAAAAACAAACGAGAGTTTACTATAATAAATTAATATTATTCAATAATTCCAATTGATAAAATCAAACACTAAATAAGAGATCCAAAAGCCATTTGATTATCGATTTTATTACTTGTAAATTAACAGCTAATATATTCGGTCTTATCGCTTAGATAGATCTGACCTGATGACTATAACATCTGCATAACTCCATAAATCTTTGATGTTTTTAAATAAATCTTTCTCATATACTTAATCACTGAGATACTTTCATTATATACAAAAAATATTTCAAAAAGAAAAACCAACAGCAATACTCTTTTAACTAATCAGCTTTTAACATTAATAATTCAATCTATTAAAATTCTTTAAGGTTTAGGCCATCCTAATAGTTATGTCAAAATGAGAGGTTAGTGTACGCTTTATTAGTATGGTACTCTTTTAGCACTCTTTATCAAAACAGCGAGTTTCTGTTGTTTTAAATGACATATTCTGACGAAGACGTTCGGTCTTGGTATATTTTCGAGACTTCTGACCTTCAAGGTAAGTGTGCCGGTCATTAACCCAATTATTCACTCGGAAAGAAAAAAATGCCATGTTTTTAGAAACCTTGTATTTTTACTTTTTGCAAAAACAAAATCTGTCCATTGCTTTAACAGCGTGGCAGTTTTACATTTGTTGTGAAATGTAAATTTGCTCATAGGTGTCTATATGTACAGTTTTACTTTAAAACAAAAAAATGCAAATTTGCCATGTAAATGTTTGGACACTTTTTACTTTTTTGAAAAAGTAAACTGTCGGCCGCTATCGGCCATCGTAGAAAATAGACTGATCTGTAAAAATGCGCTTTTATGGTGTTGACTTGAGTACCTGATAATTCCCGAAACTCAAACACAATTATAAATTGCAGTGAAAAATCAGTTCCATTTGATGGTTTAATTGTAGGATTGCACATGTAAGATCCCGGGTGTAGGATAATTCATATAGAAATAAACCTACAATTTTATTATTTGGAGATTGCAAAAGAATTGAAAAAGAAATCAACTTTCCAAATTATTTCACTCAAAATCACAGTTGTCAAAATATTTTGCGGCGACCTGATGCTCTGCTTCAAGTTTTGACTTGTCTTCTGTTTTCCAAAATTTTTTTGTCAAACTTGCATATATAGAAACTATGTTTCTAAGACAGACACAGCTGACCGAAAACATTAAGAAATTAACTCACTTGCGAACTGGTAGAGTAAATATTCTGAACCATAACTTTGTTCCCTTGATAAATAACAAAATACCAAAGTTACTGCTATCATTCCAGGGAATGTATCATTAACAGTTACTTCAGTATTTTGTTATTTGTTACCACTGGGCCAATGCCTCTGCTGGTGGACTGTTAGTCCCCGAGGGTATTCACCAACCCAGTAGTCAGTACTTCGGTGCTGACCGGAAAACCGACTTTATTGAAACTTTCAATATCTAAATTTTACAAAATTTTATTTAAAACTAAGGAGTATCTCCCTCAAGCATAGCTCTGTCCTAAGCTGAATTTTGGATTCTCTATATAGATTCTTTTGGTTATTTGTTCTCTATCAGCTTTTACACGTTTTTCGGTTAATGGACTTCCAAATGTTTTGGTTTAATCTGCACTGATGAGACATAAGTTGTCGAAATGCGCATATGCAGAAAATAAATTAACAGTAACTTCGGTATTTTGTTATTTATCTGATGTTAAACATATCAGAACCATGATCAGTAGCAATTTGTGTATTTGAGCGTAAATCTAAAAGTTGTATTTATGAAGATCATTCAAGACTGTTAAAATCTTTCTCAAAATCTACAAAAACAAAATATTTACCAAAAGAACTAGCAAAAGAAAACATATGTAATACCATCCAGCACACAAGGTTCCTAAGTTTTGCATAGCTTCATGAGTTTGCAATTGAAGGCATTCAAAACGTTACAACTATATAAGAACACATATATTTTGAATTTTCGGATTTTTCGATATTTTTCGTAAATAAAGGATTATTTGGACGAATATCAGGGCTTTATATTCTTCATTTAAAATGCCAAAAAATCACAAGTTGTGGCCTCTCATCAACAGGATTTCCATCGAATAATATGAAAAAACCATAATCCAAAATAGTCAGAAATACTCATTACCAAAAATATCGAAATAGGAGGCCAAATCAAGTACCAAGGATATCCACAGAGTGCCAAACGCGGAATGAAGCCATAGTTTTCTTAACGGTTTTAGAATTTTAATGAAAACAGAAATGCCAAGTAAAATTTTCATGTCAGACAATCTAACTATTTGACTTGCGAATACGATCAGAGACCTCTGGTCCACCAGCATTGGCATCGGTACTAATAAAGCGCTCTATCTATACAAACAATACTGAAAGCGCTGTACAGTTTCACATAAAACATAGAATGCAATATAAAAAATGTTACAAGAGTATATACACACAAACAAAATCAAATGTTATTTATAAAGAAAAAAACAGGTAGCTATTGAAATATCAAAACAAAATTATCGGGCATAATCATCAGCAAATTAAAAAAATCGAACAAAAATAAAACATACCTAAAGAACAAATTAAATGAAAATATAAAGCAGAAAATAAAAAAAAAAAACTGGCTAAAATCAGTATTTTTTAAATCATAGAAGTATATTGACTATGCATACATAAAAATTTACATAAAAGCTGTAAAAATATCTTTTCAATTTTTAAATTTTCTTGAACACATTAAGTGGTAAGTTAGTATCACGCATATGGTCAGGCAAAAGCGACCGCTCTATCAAATACCAAAATTGCATAATAAACAGTATATATTGTTATGCTGTACACGTGTTTTAGAAGTAACCTGATGTTATATGAGATACTTATTACTTAAGCTTGATTAGAAAACTGAAATCTGTTCAACTACAAGCTGCTAGAATTGTTACAGGGGGGCCAATGTCACATCACACCAAAAGTTGTATGATGAGACTAAGTGGGAAAAATTGACAGACAGACAAAAAGAACCACAGACTTTTTCTATTTCATAAAATGCTAAATAAGAAAACCCCCAGTATTTAGTGGACGTAATTCCTACTACCGTTGGCACACAGCATCTTCATAAAACACACAAGTCACTAAATTTACAAGAAGTACGGACTCGCACAAATCTATATTCAAACTATTTCCTGCTTTTTGCGATTAAAGATTGGAATAAGCTATCATTAAATACTCGCAAAACAGAATCCCTTTTCTCTTTTATTATTCTGGTAGCAGACTTGGTCAAATTTTCCGTGCACGGTAACGAATGTACTGTAGTTTTTTAAATTTACATTTATTTAAAAAAAATGGTTGAATCTCCCAGGTGTGTTTGTGATGAAATTGAATATATTTTTAATTGCAATAGACACCTTAATGCAAGACAAGTTATGCTGACTTCTCTTATGAATATTAATTTGAATGTTTTAGTATATACAAATCTTCTTATTTTTGGATCCACCGTTCTATCTGATGAACAAAATTTTTAAGCTATCATCAGAAGTAAGCGTTTCAATTCTTTAGTCACTGAATATCTCATACAAATTCCTTTATTTCTCACACTGTTTATTAATTGATACCTTTCTTTCTAAACCCTTTGTTATATTTAATTAATGTGTTTTTCTTAGAATATAAGGATATTCTGAGCATGCAATTTATTATATGAATATACTATGTCTATTAAATATGGAGACAGATTTATAAAAGCGTAGTTATGCTTGTTTCTGAATCCTATTTGTTGTAATAATATGTATATGAATTAATTTCCGAAATGGCCAAACAGCTCATTAAAATTATTGCAGTTGGAGTTAACATATGTGTTACGATCTCATGTTCATTTACTCCATATCCTTTCGTAAAATATTTAATTCAGGAGTTTGTCTTTTATTGCAGTGTGGAGTTGGTAAAACAATTCCCCGTGGTAGAGATGTATGCTCTTTATTCTTCTTAGATATGGTGTACTTGTACATGAGATAATATCTCATGTGTACACTTTGTTCAATTACTATTATCTAAATTTATGTAAATTCTAAACCAAAGGATTAACTCCCTCCATCGTAGTTTTGTCCTTAGCTATATTTGATATTACTGATTATTCGGATTTCGTTTGGTTTTAAGCATTTTAAACATTTTTTGAAATTATGCATTTCCTTTGTTTGGGTTCTAGTGTTGCTGATGAGGAATTAATTTCCGAAATTGCCATACAGCTCATTAAAATTATTGCAGTTGGAGTTAACATATGTGTTACGATCTCATGTTCATTTACTCCATATCCTTTCGTAAAATATGTATAGTATTTCTGTTTTTTAACTTATAAATTTGTTTAAACCAACGGAAATGGAATACCGAAGGAACAAAGAACAAGATTACATAAATCAAAGTCCAAAGACGAGGCAAAAGCAAAAACACCAGAAGACAGAAGACCAAAGACGCTACGCAAAAAAAAAACAAACAAACACTACAAATGCAACAAATAAGTACTTACAGTGAAGTCATGCATTTCTGTATTTCCTCTTCCTTTATTTTTTAGCATGCTCAAGAAAAGGACTGACAATAAAATGCAATGAGAGACACATGGGAGATGATTTTAACAATAACTTACATCGATTGATGCATTTTTACAAAAATATTAGTCAGTAGGCACCAAAAATGATCTAAACGTCTTTGTTTATAGTTTGATCCCCTTCAATAATATTCCTTGTTTGTAGATTCTTTTTCAATTCTATAAGATTTTATCAATTCATTTAACATCTTTTGCATCCTAAAAACTGTATCAAGATAATAATTTATACTACATTTCACCTTACTGTTTGAAGAGTTAGCCAAGTTAGTTAAAATTATCATAAAACTTTTAAAAGAGGATGGACTCTTTTGGTTCTGTCTAAAAAAGCTACCAGAAACATTAATAATCTAAAATTAATTGTCATCCATTATTTCTTTATATACTGCTATTAAATGTATTTTTATCTAACTTAGCTACATTCCTTTTCAAAATTATATTTGATGACTATACAAAATTAAACACTAACATTGTGAACACTATTAAAACCTAGATGTATCATCAGGTATCCAGATGGATAAGTGCAATCTGCTACGAGAATTGCACCTATCACACTGCAGGTGGTTATAAAGTCTGGTATAGAGTCATAATCAGCGTAAGTCAGTTAGATAATTCAACTAGATATATCCAAAATGTCTCTTGATTTGCGAAATTTAAACATTGCAACGATCTGTCAAACCATAGTGACGACTGTTAAACTTCTGCGGTGACAATTGCAGCAGTGGTTGAACATAACCTTTGTGTATAAGTTTTTGAGAAAGTAACTTTGCTCAAATTTGACAAAATTGCTTAAAAACTTTTAGTACGACAATATCAAATCAGTTGTTAAATGTATACGCATTATATCGGAGATGTGGGAATATTACTGCTCAAAAATGAGAAATTCTCATTGGAAAGTCAATGTCATCACGCTTGTCCTAGAGTTTTGATTTCAGACGTCCAGAGTTTTCAACAAAGCATTCTAATCCAGGTATGATGTTGATGATTGTTTATCAGTGGTTTATTTAATTTCGAGTTCTTTGGATATATAGGGTGAATTTAAGGATTGTTAAATGGAAGAAAATCATATAAAAATGATGATGATTTTCTTTCAAAATAATTGGCGTACCTTTACAAAAAAGTTTACCTAAGCTGAAGTCAATCGATGCTATCTCAGCAAGTTTGCAACACTTGTTATACAACATATATTATACAGATATATCATTTAAACAGTCACCTTGGAATTTTGCTATTTATAACCATTGGCCGATGCCCCTGCTGGTGGACTGTTAGTCCCCGAGGGTATTCACCACCCAGTAGCCAGTACTTCGGTGCTGGCCCGAAAACCGATTTTATATGGGAACTTCCAATGTCTAAATTTAACAAAAAGTTTGTCCAAAACTAAAGGTATCTGCCTCTTGCATAGCTCTGTCCTTAGATGATTTTGGCTTTTCTATTTAGATCTTATTGGTTATGTTCTCTATGAGCTTTTACACATATTTAGGTTTATGGATTTCCAAATGTTTTGATTTGATCTGCATTGAAGAGACATAAGTTGTCGAAATGCGCATCTGCAGAAACTAAATTCACAGTAACTTCGAAATTTTGTTATTTAAAATATAAACCTGCAAAACATAAAAATATTCATAACAAATTATAAAAGATAAAGATTATTCTGAAGTTTTTATTATTATGAATAAAAAAAGGAAATATGCCTATCCACAACAATTTAATTATCACTTATGTAATGTCCAACATAACAGTTTCACCAAAATTGTTGGGTTATGGAAGCAAATTTGAAGCAACGGCAGTAGAATACCGAAGGGAAAAAATGAGAGGGATTTACAAACTAGAAGTCCAAAAAAGCGTTGTTCCATTGCCTTGTTTTTCAATGTATTTGTAGAGACTATTGTTCATGTGCACTTACTCCTTTTCCCTTTATTGCTGAGCTTATGGCCAAAACAAGAACACAGAAAACAATGACATTAGACAGCTACAAAGCAAAAATAATAAAAAAAAAAAAATACACAAAAATAAAACAAGGCACTCACAGTGTGAGCTCCCATGAAACAGAGAGTCACATCAGGTGCTCTGGAAGAGTAAGCATGTCCTGGTCTTGTAACAGCATCCGTCACCCAGTTAGTGAGAAAAATATGATTTTGAAATATTTGTTTGGTAGCTGATTGGTTAAAGTCATTTTCTGACCCTACGATATGACCAATTAAAAATCCATGGTACGTTTAACCTCTCTAACCCCCAAACTGTTCCATGACAAAATTTTGAGAAGCTTTTGTAATACCTGAATTATTCAAACATTGACAATGACAAATCGGTAACATAAACATCACTGAAGAAGACAACACAAAAAAAAACTAAAGCCTAAACAATGTCAACTCCCTTAAAAATGGAGAATGACATTTGATTTCGTATATGTGAAGGAGTTTTTCAACGTTTGTCGTTGGTAGTATTGACCATAATTCCTCTGCAACAACAGCAACCATTTTGTTTTCAGCATCTTGATTCTTTACCAGAAATGGGTTCTCGAAGAATTCAAATTCAATTCTTAAAGCCAAAATCAAAATTTACATGTTTACTTCCAGAAACATATACCAACATGAAACTGACATTTTTCAAATCTAAACCTAATCTGCCAACACGAAACAATCGAAACGCCTGTTAGCATTTACAATTAACTATCCAGCTCAATATTTAAGTTAACTGTTGAGTTTCTGATGAAAAGGTTACGTTGACTGTTCCGAATACAAAGTCTTTGAATTCCGTCGTGTTTGGATTAAAATACGACAACACTAATTTGGTTCATTCGCAATGAATGAATGTACACTTTGTTCGATTACTATTATCTATAATAATGTAAATTTAAAACCGAAGGATTAACTCCCTCCATCGTAGTTTTGTCCTTGGCTATATATGATATTACTGATTATTCGGTTTTCGTTTGATTTTATGCATTCTAAACATTTTTTGAATATGGATTTCCATTGTTTGGGTTCTAGTACTGCTGATTAGGAATTAATTTCCGAAATGGCCATACAGCTCATTAAAATTATTGCAGTTGGAGTTAACATATGTGTTATGGTCTCAAGTTCATTTACTCCATATCCTTTCGTAAAATATTGCATGTAGCTTGTCGGGCATACTTAGACATAATACCATAACATTTGTAACAAGAAGATTCCGATTTATGTATCCAAAGGAACTTTTATTTCTTTAAAAATGCAATGGTGCCATTTTAAAATTATGATGGCCATATTGAAATTTTCCGAAATTTGAATGAAAATTTCTGCTCTGGTATGGTGATGGTAACCTGCACACTAATTATGATGTTTGCATCACCAAGTGAACTCCGTTACTAGCTATCCGCTTCACTATTATATTTTGATGTATACAGGGAAAGTTGAAATATGAGTCTAATGATTATTTATCCTATTTTTATCATTCACCTTCAATTAATTTTCACTTACATTCCATAAAAATGATTAGAAATTGTCTGAACAGTATCCAAGTTTCTATAACTTATTTTTACACGTGTTGACTGATGCTCCTTGTTTTGCTTTTATTTTTTACAGATGAAGACGTTATAATGACCAATCAGTCAACAGCTAGAAATGACATACCCGGAGAATGTTTTTTATTTGGTTCAGATTTTTCGGAAAGTGATTCCGTGGATAACATCTATATGAATATATCACATCAAAAAACATTCTGGGTACATGCATCTATAAGCTTCAAACGAAATATGAACCCAATAGGTATTGTTTTCTCAGTCATTTTTGCATTTTGGAATTTTCTTTGAAGAAGCGTTACCTCGTTTCATATTGAAAACTAGATTTAGCATAATATGATTTTTTAATTAGTAAACAATTTCAAAGGTGATTTCTGTACTTGGCATTAAATTATGTTTCTTGATGCGAAATGTACAATAGCAATTTTAAAATGTTTTGGAAATAGAAACTTCAATCGTAGCTCTATTATTATCTTCTGTTCAAAGCTACATGTATGTTATTTCAATCCTAACAATTTCAGGAACAATTTGTTTTATCATGTAAAAACGTTTCCCGACAAGATTTTAATCTCTTATAAAAAGGACCTTTATCTTTGATCTCAATTTTATGTTTATATATAAGAAAAGTTTTTGAAATGATTTTTTTTTTCAGTACAGAACGTTATTAATGTGTCTGTTTAACATTACAGGTGTGCTATCCGACTGCAAAGGAAACAAAAGTTTAACCCTTGATGAATGCATGTCGAAGTGCAGAAACTTCTTATATTTCAGTCATAGTGTATGTCATACTTAATTTGTTATGCCAATGACTATTCTTAATATTATTATTAACAATGAAGGATATGGAGCAAATGCAATGAGACAAAGTCTCTACAAATACGTGATAAAACTAAGCAATGAAACAGCGTTTTTAGTGTTATTCTTCATCTTGAAGTCACCATGAGGCCTTAAACGATGTATTTTTTTCACTGCCTACACATTTATATCAATCTAGAAATTAACTTTTTTCGACATTATTTTAACATTATTAAAACATCATTTTCATGTGTAAAAGTCATTACATCGAATGTTTAAAGAAAGAACTAGGCATTGTTACTCACAAGGCAATCCAACCTACACAGCTACTACACTGTCTAAGGAGGAGAAATTACAGAATCATCAATCTGTTTTGTTTCCTTTGGGATTTCAACCAATGATGAAGACACCAATCTTCCTTCCTTGTACTGGGTATAAAAGTTACACAAATGTCCATACAAACTACGGTACATCGCTGGATCTGCAAAATGTTCTAAATTATCTCTTTCTAAGCTTTTAACCTCCATCTTGACAGCCGTAAAAGAGGGTCTTCAAAAATACTATGATACTAGCTTTCAAGAAGTGGTGTAAATGAAATGTGGATATTAAAAAACTCGAAAAATCTGCTTGACATCCTTAAATCACGATCATTATCGCATTGTTACAGCATTAAAACTTTTGTCTTCTATACACTTTATACTACCATTCCTCATGAACAACTGAAATATCGGCTGAGAGATATAATTCATAGATGTTTCTTTCTCCCGTAAGAACAACTAACGAAGATATAAGTACATTGTCGTACTACAATGTAGGCTGTATGGCAAACGCGATGACTTCACTTTTCCAATAGTCAACTTCCCTTTTCTTTGTAGCAACATTCCAAAAGCACCAGTATATGGATTTTACATCTCACATGTCATTCGCTACTCAAGGGCTACTGGTCAATACAGTTACTTACCAATAGTCTACTTAAGCAACGGTACGGTACCAAACACTAAAAGTCATCACTACAGAAGTTTTACGGTCGACATCACGATCTTGTGGAGCGCTATGGGATATCTGTTTCTCAGATGACAACAGATCTTTCCCTCTAGAACAAAAGTTTGTTTTTCCTCTATCGGATTTGACCTTTTTACCGGAGTTGACATGTTCAACGCGGCGGGTGTCATACAGGAGATGCTTACTCTACCGGTACAGCTGATCTCACCCATGGTTTTGATTTGGTCCGTGTTGTTCATCTGTATGTATTTCTTCATTTTTCTTGTTTGTCCCTTACTCAGGTGATGTCCTTGTTTCTCAGTGTTTCCGATGTTGCAATTGTCCATGGATTGTTCGGTCTTTTGACTGACGGTAGCGTTCTGGTTAGTTTACAATTGACCTTCAGTATCTGGCAAAGGATAAGGAATATTAGAAATTTAAAATTGTTGAACTGTAAAATTGTGTCATCTCTACTTTAGCCTAAGGTGTCATAAATGTGCAGTCATGCAAACATCTGATAATGAAATTGCAAATGGTATTTTAGGGGGAAAATACCATGAATAAAAAAGTCCTTCAGAGAAGGAAGTGCACATCCTCCTAAAATACTGAGTTCTCATTCTGTCTGTTGCATATGGTGTGTATATACTGCATTTGATATTGCTTCTTTCAGTCTATTTTGGATTACGGCTTTCCTTATTATTTGATTAAAAAATCATTCGTCATTGATTTGGTATAAATATACTTTATCCGAGTCGTATGCGATCCAAAATCACAAGATAAGGGGATGTCCGAGAAAGTAATAAGAGATGTCATGAAATCAATATTACATATTGAATCTAGCATTTAGTGAACAGGTAATTGGAAGAAGTTTCGATCTTTAGTACATGTACATGTAGTAACTTTTTGTAAATTAACAAACGTTTGCTCGGAATTGAAATAGCGATCACATTGAATGAGAAGTCACATGATTACAAAAAGACCCAATGAATTCATTACTTCTTTAGTTCTTAGAGTATACATTGACAAGAATATACATAAGTCCATTGGATTAAAAAAGTAAATTTTGCCAGACGAATATAGAAAGGCATTTGTGCAAAACATATTTTATCAGCTTTAAATCAATAAAAAATAAAGGAATTTCGGACATGTGACAAAATCCCTACAAAAACATGGCAAGATTCAGCAAATGGAACAACGCTTTTATTGCTATTCTTCATCTTGATGTCACTGTGAGGCCTTTAACAATATGGAGTAAGCATTCATATCTTATAGCAAGTTCTTTACGACATTACTTACCGGTTTGAGCGGAATTCACTTCCCAGTTGCCAAACAACGCAACGTCCATGCCTTTTTAATCAATGAATGCGGGATCGTCAAAAACATTAAAATAAAGGGCAAAGTTCTATTAAAAAATCTGTCATCCGTTGCCCGACAAAGGGACCAATATATATTTTACTACATACACTATTTGAGGACGACACTCGTCTCATTGTAAGAAAACTTTGCAAATAAAATCGAGGAAACGCGGGCTTTGTTATTGTCAGAATAAAAGTTTTACGTATAAATAAGCAAAAAATGTTAAATTTCCAAACTGAATTTTATAGGAGAAATTCTTTCATGAACAAGTACATTATGACTGAAGTAATATAAAAGAGAATACAGTTCAAGCACGGACATTTTTTAAGGACGAGAGTAAAACTCAGTATATTAATTTAACAATGAAAAGGTTAGGTACAATGCGTAGATTTAAATAATATAGTCCGTTCTCTGTAAAAAGACTTAGTAATGACAAAAGACAAACCGTGAAAAAAACAATTCAAGCTCTAGAAAGTTGGACTGCAAGACTATGTTTTCAACTATGAAAAAGAAAGGAAATTGGGTAAATGTCAAGGAGACAACATCCCATATCCAGGTTAAAACGACCCAAAACAAAGCATCTAGGGGTCGCCGTACGGTCTTCAACACAGTGAGGAACCTCACACCATATAGCAAGCCCTAAATGGCCCAAAAGGGTAAAAAAGTGGATAAATCAATGGAAACAAACCACATCCAATAACCCAAATATCAAGAACCTAAAATTTTATAAAAAGACACGGACAAGCCAATACATATTCCTGACTTGGGACAGGCGCAAAAATTACGGCGGGGTTAAACTCGTTTTCTTGGATCCAAACCCTCCCCCTATGTGTGGTGAATGGCTAAAAATAAATACACAAAAAAACTCACAGTAAAAATCAAAGTAGAAAAAAAGTCCAACTTATCAAGACGAGTACCCTTACAATGAAGTACATAAAACATGAAGACAATACACACAGGTACTGTCCGGACTAATGCTCGCAGTTACTGACAGCTAGCTAAGGACATAATTTCCGTTGACTATGATTTGTGTTGCTAAAGTTGATGACGAGATTTTTATGGTAGTAAGTGCACTGGTCAATAAAACAGAAATATGTGTAGTTGAACATTTACTTGGTGCCGAAATAAAACGAAATTTGAAAGGATTTTTGTGAAGTTTAGGAAGCCAATACATAGTAGGAATGCTTTTATAATTAGAAGTTGCTTTAAGTTCAGCTGTAGCTATCATGTAATCATCAATTATTTGTGTTTCTATTGACGTGGTAGCTTGAAATGTACTAGAATTGGTAATTTTATTCCGAAGCACCTCAATGTAATACTAACGTCAAACAACGACCACATTATTGGCTGCTTTATCTGCCGGAACAAATATATATTCTTTTTCCAAATCTTTTAACTTCCGTTTAATTTTTGAAATCGCAGGAATGGTATTCTGCTGCTTATAATGTATTCATTTCCCAGAAATTAACTGATGTTACAGATGATAAAGATTGCAAAACTGATGTTAATATTGCCAATTTTTTTTTTACAGTTATACATTCCAAGGAATTTCGAAATCTTTGGGAAGTTTTCCATTTAGACCCTTTTCACTGATAGATATTGGCTTTAAAAATTGTTTTACATATCTCAAATTAAAATCAGCTGAATGCATTCCCAAAAAAGACAGAAAAACACACACACACACACACTAACACAAAATAATACAAAAATGCCACATGGTGTTATTTCTAAGTACCGAAATTTACATATTGATTCTAAGCTAGATCTTGCGCATATAAATTGAATTGTAGTTTTTGGTTATTCTGAAGAGAATACATAAATATTGGTTGTCAATATTATTTAAAATGAGGAGCAATATAGCAGTTGCAACGGACTTATATATTTTATCAAAATTCATTCTTTCTTACAGATGCAGTCATGCCATTGCACTAATAGTGAAACTCCATCAAAAAGTCTTTCCAAAATAGATTCATGTAGCAATGAAGAGATGGGTCTATGTTCAACACCAGACAAATGTGTACTTTACCAACAATGTAATTATACTTAAAACACAAATCTTTAACAGTAGAGATCTATACTCCAGTGAATAATGCCTCTTATTTTGACAAATTACAGTATACATATCTCAGCCAAAATATATTGAAAACGTTCATTATGATTTGATCTGCACTGAAAAGACACCAGTTGTCGAAATGGACATATGTAGAAAGAAAATATACAGTAAGTTTAGTATTTTTGTTAATTATTGACAGGAATAACATAGCCCTATGTTTTCCAATATATTATCAAATTTCTGTTACATTAAAAAGCATGATAAACTTCAAAACCAAGTTATACCTATAATAACTATTTACTAATTCAAAAATGTGATAATGCTAATAAGCATTTTAGAAGTTTTTATACTTCCAACGAGTAGCTTTTCAGAAGTGATAATCTTAAATTTCATAAGACATAAGAGCAATGATCTCGGCCAAAATGTGGAAACAACTAGTATCTAAAAATTGTGTTAAAAAGGATTGTAAATCAAATAGCGAATTTGCTTGTCTGAATTTTTTTATACGTATATTCACTTCAGTTTTAACCAAATAACGCAATAAAGTATTAAATTGAAATTAAGTTTTAATAAAAATGAAAACTAAATGTGCACGAGGTGAAAAATGACCCACTTTCCATTTGATAAAGCAAAACAACAAAATTTGTTGGTGCATTTGCTAGATATACTTCCATTAAGGTAGTAGTCCTAGGTTAAGGGAGCTAACTCTTGAAATCAGCAAGGTGTTTGAAACAGTCAGTTTAATTGACGCTTTTTAAGCATTTATGTGAAAAAGAATTAAAATCATCTGTGTTACTTAGAAACTTACAATATATTTATGGAAATGATTAAAACAAACATACTAGTGATTTTTAATAGTTATGTCCCTTTACCTAGGTCTACTACCTTAAATGAGGGAAGAACTAGACTATTATCGTGCAGTGAAGTTTGTGTTAACTCAAAGTGTAGTGTACGCAAACTTCTTATCATTTTTCTTCTTTAGCACTGTATCATCCTTGTATCAAGTTGATAGTAAGCTTATCTGAAGCTAAGCTTTCGCTTCCGGAGCACCTGATTAGACTCCTGATTTTTATTGGGGTTCACACTGTTAGTGCTTGATTGATTTTTTGGGGGGCGTTTGTATTGTGTTCTATTTGTTTTGTTTTTGTCATTTACGTTCTCTATCTGTATGTGATCGTTATATTGCCAAGAATTCAGGATTTATTATTATTGGTTGTTGCTTCGGTATTCATTTGGAAATTTATTTGATTTATCCTTTACACAAATTTCGGTGTATGGATTTCCAAATATTTTTTTATGATTTGCACTGAAGAGACATAAGTTGTCGAAATTCGCATTCGTATGTTTATAGTACTATAGGAAAATGGGATAGATAAAGGGCAGGTTTGGGTACCCATAAACCGGTTTAAACCCTACCGCTGGCTTTTGCTAGTGCCGGTACCAAGTCCGGCTGTATCGTTGTTTACGTTTGCCTTTTCCTGTGTAGTTCCCTGGCAGATTGTGGAATGTGACGGTAATTTTCATCTATTGTAGATATTTCCTGTTATCCCCTCTTTTACATTTATTTACATTGGTTATATTATTTGGAATACATGATAAAAAGAAGAGAAAAATCAAGGCATATTGTTCTTTTACCATTCTGAATTTTATTGTTAATTTGATCAGTTATAAGGAAGAAGGAGTTTTTGTGTGGAACATACAGGTATTCAGATGAGATTGAAGATTGGTTTTTTAAAACTACGAAATGTACAAACAACGAAGCAGCTTTCATCTGTAATGGAAAAGGTAATCAATTTCTTCTTTGCCAAGAGCACAAGTAATTAAATGCCACAGAACCAAAGTCATACAAGTATAAAAATGAATATCACTTGTAAAGAGTTCAATAATATGGTTGTATCCATATCTTAGATGACTGAAAAACATTGCAAAGAAAAGATAACAGGAAACAACCACAAGGGCCGAAAATCCCAATCAAATGCCACAATTCACAGGGCAACAACACAAGAAAAACATAAATAAAAAGATAAAAGACAAACGTATACAGCGAAAGGAATGCGGGATAGCAGGACTTGGTACTGACACTAGCTAAAGCCATGCAGTGGTAGGGTTAAACCGGTTTATTGGTACCCAAACCTCCGTTTTATCTATCCCGTCTCAATATAGTATGATAAAACAAATAAAACCCAATACAGGTAGACTACTGACTACATGACCACTATCTTGAAAAGGAAAGAAAAAGACAAAACGTTATTTTGAAAGACGATCAAGAAGTACTCGCCGCTAAGCTGCCGGCTAGCAGGAGGTTAGTCTGATGGTAAAACACTGTTGCACTACGGAAGGAAAATCACTCGAAGCTTCCCGAAGGGTTAGGTAAAGAATCATCATGTATTTCAGTAGACATCGACAGTATCAGTAAGAGGCCAATATACTTATCTTCAGGTCACTGGATCCCAAAGCCAATTTTATGGATTCTTGCAGAATATCCTGTCAATATCCCCTATTGCATATTTAGAAACATGTATACAAAAAAAATGTACAATAAAAATAACAGTATTATAGTATTTTCAGCGACTTTGATGTATCATAAAAACCGAAGTGAAATAAAACCGTCACGTAACGATCAAATAAAACATCTGAATGTATCTAATAATCAGGACTAACTATCTAGTTAAAATCTTTATATTTGGTAATGATGATTTCTCAATGGATGACAACAAAATGTTATTTCAGTATGTGTTTGAATTTATAGAAAACAGTAAACGTTTTATGTAATTTATTTTACAAATTTGTGTCAGAACCTATTTGACTATACTACATTGTATGTGTGAGTATGTGAATGAGAGTTGTATTGTATTTTGTCTTGTATTATATTGTCTTGTCTGTTTATGTTCAGGAGAGCAACTTTGTAGCCTTTTGGCTGTTTGTAATCCTCGTAAAATAAATAAAGCATTAAAATTAAAATTAATCAGGTTATAATAGTAATAACACAATAATCTGAAATTTAAACTGTTACACAAACGAGTTGTCGAAAGATGAAATGGATATTTTGTCAAATCAAACGGCAATAGCGCTACGACCAAACAATCTACAAAAACTTTTTTACGATTTAAGCATACAGAAATTGTTATAATGGAAACTAGAACACACTTATTCAAAACAAAAAGATATGAAGATATAATGACCAGAAATACACGACAAGACTTCATATGATGCTTCTTGACCAAACTCTTTGGGAAGTTTTTTTTTTTGTTTGATTTTTCTTCCGTAGTCCGACGGTGTTTTATTATACTATAGGCAAACGGGACAGATAAAGAGGAGGTTTGGGTACCCATATACCGGTTTAACCTTACCACTGGCTTTTGCTAGTGCCGGTACCAAAGCTCCGATCGTTGTTAACGTTTGTCCTTTGTCTTGTTTGTATTTTTCCTATGTAGTTCCCTGGCAGATTGTGACATGTGACTGCAATTTTCAGCCATCGTAGATGTTTCCTGTTATCCTCTTTGTTACATTCAACACACTGCATATACATCAACTTTAATACAGCTTTATTGACAGTGTGGAAATGAATGCACTATTGTCATTCAAAAAGTTTATTGGTCGTCATCACGATTTGACGGATCGTTACAATTCAGCTTCATAGTCTGCCTATTTATAACACCAATGCCTTAATCATTTCCCGATAGAAAGAAATCTACACACCAAAGATGCTCAAGTTCTCTGAGTCTTTTAAATTTGTCATTTTGTACAAATAATTAAATATCGAAGTTACTGTGAATTTACTTTCTGCATATGCGCATTTCGACAACTAATGTCTCTTCAGTGCAGATAAAATCTAAACGTTTGGAAGACCAGAACGCAAAGATGTTTAAAGACTGATAGAGAATAGATAACCAATATGATCTAAATGTAAAACCAAAATCAGCTAACAATTGTACATGTACAAAATTTTAAAAAATACTCTGTCATTTAAATTTTTCATTTTGTACAATTGTACATGTACAAAATTTAAAAAAAATCTATCTTCTAAATTTGTCATTTTGTACAATTGTACATGTACAAAATAAAAATGAATACTCTATCTTTTAAATTTGTCATTTTGTATATTTGTACATGTACAAAATTAAAAGTATATATACATTTTTTTTTTACATTTGCCATTTTGTGCATTTGTACAGGTACAAACTTATACAAAAGATATTTTACTTCCGCTTCAAAAAAAATAAATGTCAGTAGGACTCACCTCGACCATCGTAATATCTGGAGTTATTGCTTAATTGAAACATACCGTATTTGTCATTAAACGTGACTCTTCACTTACAGTATGACGGGTGTCACATGTGGAGAGGGTCATGCTCACCCTTCTTGAATCTCGTGATAATCCCTGTTTCAGTGGGGACCTACACTGTTAGTGGTTTGGATTTACGTATTACACTGTAGTTTCTTGTTTCGTCTTCGCCTGTGATGTTCGTGATACAGATTTGTCCTTGTTATCAATTGGATGTTAATTTTTCAATCTTTTACTTTGGTCTTGTTGAGGGTTAGAGATGTTGCATGTACATGTACCATAGGTTTTAATTAATTTGTTTAAGGGTTAGAAAGAGACATTTATTAATCAGCCACTCATCTGGTCTTTCGTTACCTTATTTTACCTTGCTATGTAACGGGTTTCACATGTGGAACATGTCATACTTAGCCTTCCGAAGCACCGGATGACACTCCATGTTTTTTGTAGTTCACGTTGTTAGTTTATATTAAGTCCAATTTGCTTCATCCCTGTCATTTTTATTGTCTGTGTGTGTGATGCTTATATGCCATTTGGAAATATACTTGAATTATCGGCAAGGTGAGGAAGCGGACATATATGAATATCAATAATTCTAAGCTTGAAATACTAGTATTCTACATTATAATCAAAAACTTATGAAAATCAAATTTGCTCATATACTGTTCCAAATCAAGGTTTCTTATTTCGGATGCACACAATTCGACTGAATTAGTTTATAATTTTCAGAAGTCTTACTTCATCCACAAGATAAAATAAAGTAATTGCATTTTGGTTATTGTCAGGAAACGTACCTGTAAATGAAAAGAACATGTCTTTCACATGGTTTGAGGCTGTTCAAAAATGTAGGGATGATGGATATGATTTACTACACAATAGTATAAAAATTGGTATTGATAAGCAGTTGGAAAAGGGAAGGACCTATTGGGTATCCTTCTTACGGCGATTAGAGATAAATTGGGGAAAAGGTAAGTAAAAATTATATTTTATTAAGGTAGAAGCATGAAACAATTATGTACTAATATACTTCAAGAATTTTTTTTAAAGTTTTACCATAAGATTTTTGATATACAGTTCATGGAAACACCCCTGTCTTAGGCACTCGGTAGATGTCCTTGGTACTGGATCTGGCTTCCTATTTCGATATTTATGTCCCCAAACCAAGTTTGGGAGACATATTGTGTTTGCTCCGTTTCATATTATAATTATTAAGTCACCCAAACGAAGTTTGGTGACTTATTGTTTTTACTCTGTTTCTTATTATTATTATTATTCCTCAATGGATTTTTCAAACTTTGTCCAAACATTATCTCGGAGATGGGTATTCCAAATTTAATGAAACATGGCACCAATGTTGACAACCACCCCAAGATGTGCAAGAAGGTCTTTGAATTTCCAAAATGACCACGGTCATTGGTCACTTTGAACTTCGACCTCAAATCTTTTGATTTGAATATCTCGAAAACTGTAAATGAAAGCTGATAAATTGTTATGACAAAAATGTTAATTAGGTCATGACGGACCTTTGTTACATTTCGACCGAAATTCTATGATGTACCGTTCAAGAGTTATGCCCCTTGAAAGTTTCGTCACCTCTTTTAGCATGTTTTTTTCTCGAAAACGGTAAGAGATAGAAACCTGAAACCTTTTCCATTCAACTTAGGTGATATGTGTTACATTTAAAAATGCCAAGGTCAAAGGTCATTGGTCACTTTGAACTTTGACCCTAGACCTTTCTTTTATAATTACTCATAAACCGTGATAGATAGCTGATAATATGTAAGGGCAAAAATGTGTGTCTTGTTAAGATCTACATTTGTTACATAGGGTCCAAAATTATCGGACCAACCATTTTTGGTTTATAGACCGAAAACCGATTTTGATGTCCGAATTTTGTGTTTTTTGCTTAAAGCTCAAATACCATTGAAGATACTAAAAGACATTTAACGTAAAAAATGTCCAAGAAGTCTGGACCTTCAAAATGAGGTCAAGGTCAAAGGTCAAGGTCACAGCTCTAAAGCTTTATTTCACGTTAAAGTATCAATAAAAAATGTACATATTAAGCTTTAAATGTTGGTTTCATTAATGAATCAATCATAAAACCAATATGACGCAACTTCCTTTCTGATGCAATCCAGTACATATACTTCCTATGAATTAAAGTACTACCAACACTGATAGACGAAAAGATAATGAGTTTATGAATAGAAACTAATATTTCAGAACACATTTTTTCAATCATACAACACAGCATTTTTTCAAAAAGCAATTGGATATGGAATCTGGTTTGGATGACTTGTGTTTGCAAGCAAACATATCATCACTCGTTATTATTTTTCTTCTTCTTTCTTTCTTCCGCTCAAGTCTTGTCCACCCCATATCTCAGCTACTATTTGACCAAACTTCATGAAACTTCACAGGAATGATTGCCTCAATGAGTAGAAGTGTTCGCACATTTCAAAATTTTCAAATTGGCCGCCGTTGCCATGGAAACGGAAAAAAGGCGGGAAAATGAAAAGTGCTCCGAATGGGAAGAAATTTTACAGGAAGGTTGCCTGGCATGTGTACAAATGATTTTCAGCCTCAGAATTTTCAAAATGGCTGCCGTTGCCATGGAAACGGAAAAAAGGCGGGAAAATTAAAAGTGCTCGGAATTGGATGAAATTTTACAGGAAGGTTGCCTTGCATGAGTATAAATGATTTTCAGCCTTAGAATTTTCAAAATAGCTGCCATTGCCATGGAAATGGAAAAAAGGCAGGAAAAATTGAAAGTGCTCCGAATCGGATCAAAATTTACATGAAGGTTACTTAGCCTGTGTACAAATGATTTTCAGCCAGTTCAAAATTGTTACTGTTGCCATTGAAGTTTAGAAATACTGGAAAAATGGTGGTGC
Organism: Modiolus philippinarum; assembly: GCA_002080025.1. NCBI lineage: Eukaryota > Metazoa > Mollusca > Bivalvia > Mytilida > Modiolidae > Modiolus > Modiolus philippinarum. The sequence continues at coordinate 64,781 of MJUU01016941.1, read as the reverse complement.
TATGAATGGGATGCAAATGTTCGTTTGGGGGACATCTGTAACGCTCTGCGTTACAATAATAAATATTTTTGGTAATGAGTACTTCTTTTTGGAAAACTGTTGGATTATGGCTTTCCATATTATTTGGTTTTAATGCTGCTGATGAGAGGTAACTCCTTGAAACACGTGTACAGCATAACAAAATTTACTTTTTTTATGCAACTTCGGTATTTTTTTGTATTTTGAACCATTTGGCCGATGCCACTGCTGGTGGACCAGAGGTCCCCGAGGGTATTCACTAGCCCAATAGTCAGACTTGTCTGACATGAAAATTTTACATTGCGTGTTATAGAAATTTACTGTTTTTATCAAAATTCTAACCACTTAAAAATACTGAGGCTTCATTCCGTGTATGGCACTCGGTAGATGTCCTTGGTACTGGATTTGGCTTCCTATTTCGATATTTTTGGTAATGAGTACTTCTTTTTGGAAAACTGTTGGATTATGGCTTTCCTTGAAACACGTGTACAGCATAACGAAATCTACTGTTTTTTATGCAACTTCGGTATTTTTGTATTAAGGCTCTTAAATTTGGTTAAGAAATCACCATAAGGCGTATACTAATGTATATATTAAAAATAAACAATGTAAATTAGTCCTAATTTGCTGAACTGCTTCTTAGAAACTTGTAGAAATAAATACCAGATAATAAATATTATAAGCACGCATTGATTGTTGATTTGCAGTATAAAAAAAGTGCATAGTCAAAACAATGCTGAAAATAGAGCTTTGTTCAATTCCTTCTAAATGAAAATCCTATAATTCAAATTTGATGAAAAAAAATTGAGAAGTTAAAGATAATTCACCCATATGACTTATGTAAAATTCTAGAAAAATTCACCGTACCATTTTCCACAATGTCAGGAAAACTGCATAATTTTCCTAGATACTGAACGAATTACCTCCCTAGCCACATATCTGATTTTCATTTATTTTAATATTTTAAAATTCCTTTCGATACCTGGAAATTTTAATGCAGGCATTATGAAGAAAATTAAAAGAGTGTATTTTCATGATAAAAAGGATATTTTATTTCTATTTATGAAAAAATATTATAAATCTTGTTTTTTATGCATACTAATCAAAACACTAGCATATAGTAACACATAGTTATAAAGGTCTGAGTTTTTGTCCAGTCATTGAATTAATTCATATCAAACACTTCATATCATCTAGCTCATCAAGACGAAATTGTAGTATGCATATAATCATTTCTTCTCGTATAATTTCTGTAAAATAAGTAACTTAATCTAGATCCCGTGACGCCGGACAAGTTTGGCACACAAGCATATGAAATCTATTGAGATAAAAAAAAACAGAACAAATAGACAGAAAAGGTTATTCTATTCCGATAAAGTTAACCGAAATAGAAATTTTTGAAATCAAACAGGTCAAGGAAAATAATTTCTGTATTTTGGTTCGTTTACGTTGAAAATGCCCGAGTTTACCTAAGCGCGTAAAACGCGAGGTCAAATTCGTAAACTACGTTTAAATGGGCAAATTTATCATTGTTTTGATTTAAACAATATTTTATTCAGTATATTATCTGAATGGGATTAGGCAGCAGACAGAGCCTATATAAGCCTTCTGCCCTAAATACAAGGCAAAATGCACATATTACAGAAAACATATAATATAAATAACAACACATTAAGCTTATTGTAGTGAATATCTTTATAAAAGAAACAATTTCAGAGTTAATATATATCTTTGAATATAGATATCTAATATAAACAATTGAGTTCTGATTTGACTGGTAGTTTCGTAGAGGTGCAAAGTCAGAGGCTAACAACATGCTCTCAGCTCTACAAGACTGAGGATGTAGTGGGGCGTTTTGTGCGGATTAATATACTTGATGAGCTGCAATGTCAGAGGCATAGAGTATGCTTTGCAGCTCCACAAGCGTAGCAGTAATCCAGATCAAAACAACATACCCAAGGCATCCTTATAACTATTAAAATATAACATATAAAATGAGTATTTGGTACACTATATGGGCCGAGGAATGATAATCAGGTCAATATCGAAATGCATATGTATTAAACTTTTTATTATATACTTCCGACGTTTAGAAATGCCAGGCCAATATGGGAACGGAAGTTGTTTATTTGCCCAAGCCAATATGGACCGGAAGTCGTTTAATTTGTCTGAGATGCACAAGGAGCATAAAATAACCTATTATTTTTCCGGGGTGTGAAAATATGGACAGTTTACTTCCGGTCACATTGATCATGTAAAAACGCTTTTATTTCTACTAAGTATGTAATAAAAGGCTAAATCATTCATGATTTGTACTGTGATTAAAATTTGAGATGTATATCGACCAAATATTATATATTTCAACGTTTAATAAATAATTTAAGAAAGAAAAGAAAATTTTATTTCGACTAAAAGGAAAGAAGTAATATAAACATGAAATAGTAAGAAAGAAAAAAATCAAAACGTTTAGTTGAAATCGTTTTATGCAAAAAAATGAAGTAATGTCAAAATAAATAAGTAAAAAATACATAGAGAATTATTATAATGAATGTAAAAGAGGGGATAACAGGTAACATCCACAATGGCTGAAAATTACAATCACATGCCAGAGTTATTATTAAGAAAATGTCTTTGAATCCTTAATAAACCTATGGACCTCTTCAACAATGATTATATTTTTATCAACACTCAAGCCTGAATCACCAAATAATAGGATATCTATAGTAAGAGGGATATCTAAGTCTACTTTTCTTGGTTACATTGATTTATTCACTTTTTTACCTTTTTGGGGCCATTTAGGGCTTGCTATATGGTGTGAGGTTCCTCACTGTGTTGAAGGCCATACGCTGACCCCTAGATGCTTAGTTTTGGGTCGTTTTAACCTGGATATGGGATGTTGTCTCTTTGACGTTTACCCCATTTCCTTTCTTTTTCTTATTTTCAAAGAGTTTCTGGAAGTAGCACATTTAATAGTATTTTCAAGCTCATTCCACAACTTAATAGTGTGGAAGGCACAAAACTTCTAAATATGAAGTAGTCCTTTATCGGGGAATTATAAAGTTTTGGCCAAACTTGATAAAATGGGGTTATCAATGCACTTAAATACTCAGGAGAGTGACCATTCAGTATTTCATTAAAAAATATTAATATTATACAATGATGGTCTTTTTCTAGAGGTCGATATGAGTTTTAATAGACCTAAAAATTAATATTGATCGACGCCAGAGGCGGAGGTTAATATTAGAATTTTTAGGTCTATTAATACTCATATCGACCTCTACAAAAGACCATAATTGTTTTATTACATAATTATAACATGCATCATCTTACTTGCTAATTGTAAGGGTTTTCAACGATTTTTTTTCAGGATAACATATCTTGTAAAATTGTCATAGGTAGTTGTACATTTGAACTTACTTTTCAGTGTGCTTTCCGATCTCTTCATACAAAGATTCATGCATCAAGAAGCTATCAGTACATTATTTTAGGTTGATGACTTTTTTATTTGATTGATATATATATGTACAAAAACAACATGTAATATGTACTGTACATGAAACGATTCTGTAATAAATAAATCATGAGAATTAAGAATTCCAACCTTTTAGTAAAACCAACCTTGCGTTACTCAGTCTGAAATTCCTGTGATAAGACAAGAGGAAATTTGCAGAACTACTAAAACGCATACCCCGACTGTGTATCGCATGTTCTTAGTTTCGATCACCTTCCGGGTATTTGTAAATAGCAGTCTACTTGTTGCAAAATGCTTCATATGTAAATAAGAACATACTTATAATACGACAATTCTGATTGGCCGAAAGTCGCTTGACCACATGTAATTCTGTTTTTCATTGGCTATTTAAAATGGCGAGTCAATATCGTTTTTAAACAGGCCTGAGAAATGAAAGTGAAAGTAAAAGCGAGTCAATTCGATTTTTAATTGAATATCATGTGACAGGTTTTCATCCAAAAAAAAACTATTATAATCATTATGTAATTAATGCTTTTTGCGTCCATCACAGAGTGTTCCAAGCCAAATTCAGCATATAATTTTTGTAATGATATTATTCTTCGCAATCATGTAATGATACTGAACACTTTCTAGTATTTTAAATTATTCCTAGGTACAATTATCCCAAAACAGAGTCTGAGTATTTTAGGATAGGTCTTATAAATGCTAAATGTATGGTCAGTAAAGATTTTCTATCTAGTAAATATTTCAATTGCATCAATAAACCTAACTTTGAGCAAGCTTTTTCATAGATTTTGTGAATATTTTGTAACTTCCAAGTTGCATAATTTTGAAAACAAGCCAAGATGGCAGTGATTATCAATTTGTTTAATCTCACCCCCTCCTTGAACAAAGTAAATAACAGGAAAATCTACATTTCTACTAGTGAAAGTCGTAATTTCAGTTTTAGACGAATCAAAATTTACTGCCCACTTATCAGCCCATGAATTTATAAGCCCAATGGCTAAATCATTCTTTAGAGATGGAGAAACTACATCAAGATCGGTATCGATTACGGCAAATAATGACGTATCGTCACCAAACAATCTAATATTATTGCTTATGTCATCAACAAGGCTATTTATGTAAATTAAAATCAGAAAAGGCCCCAGCAAAGATCCTTGAGGTACTCCAGCAGATATAACCTGAGTCTTAGATGCATAGCCATCATGAACAACTTTTTTCAGATCTATCACTTAAATAATCAGAAATCTATTTGACAAGGTTAGTGTTTTACACCATAATATTCTAATTTATAAGTTAAACCACTATGCCATACCTTATGAAATGCCTTTGATATATCGCAGAGAACAAACATCTATTCCTGCATCAAGATTTGAAATGATAATACTATGAATTACTAGTAGCTGGTTTATAGTACTATTACCTGGTTGAAAACCAGACTGATATTTAACACTTTGTTCACTTAAAATACCAAGTATTGAGTAAATCAGAATCTTTGGATCATCTAAGGATAGAGCTATAGTACTTAGTCTAAACAAAATTTTCTTAAATTTAGATATTGCAACTTTCAAATAAAATCAGTTTTGGGGCTACCATTGAAGTACTGGCTACTTGTTTGGTAAATACTCTCGGTTGCCCAGTGGTAATCGATAACAAAATACCGAAGTTACTCTGAGTTAAGTTTCTGCATATGGCAATTTCGACAATTTAGAGAACAAATTACCAATAGCATCTAAAAAGAAAAGCTGTGTTTGCAAACGATCTCCCGTATTAGTTTTCGGGGCATTATGTTACCCCTCTAGAATATATATACAGGGTTTTTAATCGTGTTTATAATCTGAAATCAAAATATATTTTTAGCAGAAAATGGTTTTGATTTGATTTCCATAGATGCCAAATACTCCCATTTGCAATACAATCAATTTCAGACCCCCATACAAGAAAGAAGACATACATGAGCAAATCTTATAATCTACATAATACATATAGCTGTAAAAAGATCTTGAACTTACTATGAGGTATGAGCAAAGCTCATTGTTGAAGGCCTCATGGTGACTTCAAGATGAAGAACAACAATAAAAGCGTTGTTCCTTTGCTTGTTTTTTACCATGTATTTGTAGAGACTTTGTCTCATGTGCATTCACTCCATATCCTTTTATTCACAACTTACAACATAAATATCTTCCTCCAAAATTTCAATATTTCGTATGGTTCCATGACAACAATAGCAAAATCTTAACATTATGAGGTCTGCACATCTATCTCATACACAGGTGTATCTTTTATTTGCATATGTTTTCAAATTACTGTGACTTAGTTTTTTTACATATTGAAATGTATATTTAATCTGTGTCGACATAATATTACTGGTTATATTTCTTTTTATACGAGAGAGGACGTTTCATTATATTTTGTACCTTTTTTCCAATCCCTTTTTCATATTTGATTTTGCAAATAAAATATGATTAATGTAAATGTCTCAAACATATTTTGAGTAAAATTCAGTTAATTTCTGAGCACTTTTGATTTTTTTTAATTAAATCCGTTTTCATGGCCACAATAACCATTTCGAAAAAAAAAGATTAAGCTATTTAAATTTAGAGCACGCTGAAATAAATCCTTACAGGAGTAATTCCAAAGTTATACAGATCTTGAAGTTAAGGGGGCAGAAATGTAAGTGCATATTTTCAGCTCAGAAAAAATGAGAATATTTTTAATTCATAATAGTAAAAATGCATAAGAAAACAAGTAATAGTATTTGGTTTCTGCTTGTATATTGCTTAATATTATACATTTATTTCCCATGCATGTGGGAGATATGAAGATTTGTTTACCCGAGGGAATCATATTTCCCGAAGGCATCGCCTGAGGGAAATATGATTTCCCGAGTGTTAACAAATCTTCTTATCTCCCATATTCATGGGAAATAAATATTTTATTCCACCACTAAGTTTGATATGTACAAATCATTGAAGGTTGTATCGAGAAGTGGTTCTACCTCCCCTCCATCTATCTAATTTTTTTTTCATGATCTTGAAGAATTCAGGCAAAATTAACAAAAAAAATAGCAAAAACTCGTCTGGAATAACTTTTTCTTGAAACTCCGGCTGAATTCTCCTATATTCGAAAGCCGCTGCATCTATGACATCGATGGGCGAAAATATAATAGCGTAATAAGGACCCAAGAACTAAAAGTACACTACAGTAAGAAAAGGCATTGTCATTGTTGAAATAAATTTGTTTTATTGATTTTTGAAATTGACATAACAACACAAATGAAAATAATTAAAATTGTGCTGTTGAGACCTTATTATTCAGTAAAAACTCTTGGCTATGCGAAAGTGAGCTGTTTCTTAACCATGTTAACTCGGAACACCTCCTTACTCTGATAACTCTTGTAAAATCTAGAGAATTTCGAAAGAGGGGAATATGATATTTGGACACGATGTTCAGCGGGAGACACGATGTTTTGTTCACAGTGACGTGTGACAGTCTTGGCCAATGAAAATTCGTTATTAGTCAAGTTATAATTATATAGTGGAATAAAATATATTAGTCATGTAGTAGCTAATATATGTAAAAATATTATATCACAAAAGGTGCTTAACATATATATCCATATAAATTCTTACTACTTGTCACTGCAGAAATTTTGAAACTTCATTTTTTGTGATAAAAACTTTAACAAACAAAGTGCCATGCAATATTAGTGTTTTGATGTACAGGGTTTCATAGAGATAAAATAACTCATTGTCATTGTTACAATTTAGTTTACTAACAAAAGCAGTAGTACGTTCTATTTTTTCTATTTTTGTTTGAAGCAGCCCTGCATGAGCCCGTCTCAAGGCAAGTACAATTTTATAATGGAGTATTCGTTTCTTAAATTGGTATTATTGCCTCATTTGTGTTACATCTGATTTACTACATTTTTGGATGTTTTGTTTTTGAATTTCCTCCTCTCTAGATTATATTTTTCATTCAGGAATTCAATTTTAGGATAACCTTAATCTTCTATACCCAAAATGAAGTCGAACTTAAAAAGAACACTGATACACCATCATCAGCATTATATGTGGAGTTGTACCTCTATATTGAAAATTATTGACGTCTCAAAACTTTACAAAAGTGAAATTTAACAGTAGACACTATAATTAAAATACTGAGTCTTCACTCCGTGTTTTGCACTCGCTGGATATCCTTGGTACCATACTTTGCTTCTTTTTTCAGTATAGTTGATAATGAATTTTTCTTTCTGACTATTTTTGGTTAAGACTTTCTATATTTTTTAATTCATATGCTGCTAATGAGAGGTAACTCCTTGAAACACGTGTACAGCGTAACACAACTTACTGTTTATTATGTAACTTGGATAGTTTTGTATTTTGAAGTATCAAAACAACGTTTCTATCTATAAATGAGAATAAACATCTTTGAGTATATTCAGAGTTTATTATTGAGCTGATAAACACCGTCTATGGCAAAACCGACATTTAATTGGCAGTGTAATGAGTGCCACGCAAGGAGCAGATTATTCTTACCTTTCAGGAGCAGTTGATGATACCTGCAGTTTTTGTAGAGGTTCATACTGCTAGTGCTTAAGTTTTGTGGCGTTCTTGTTCATTTATTTTGTCTTTGTAAGGTTGTCTCGGTTGGTGTTAAATATGAATTGCCATATTATTAAAGAATGTTCCCTTTTACCCTTTTTGCTTCGGTATTCATAACATTTTTCTTAAATTTTTTCTGTATAAACATTTAAAAAATTACTTCGTATAGAAATTACAATATAATACTACATTAATTTACACTTTTCTGTGCTACCTCGCTCTATAGATACCTTCTAAATAAAAAATGCATAAAATTTACTATTTAGATTTTTTTAAATTACCATATGCTTTATATATTGTAGATAGCAATTCTGAATTGTGTGTTGCTGCATATGTTGAAACAAATGGAACATTGACACTTACATCCAAACTTTGTTCAGAGAAACTCCCTTCATTATGTTATAGAAATGGTACTAGGAGGCCTCCAAAGAGTGGACACTCATCTAACGATAGTAAGAATGATATTTTTTATTTGTCTTTTATTTGTTGGTAAAACGTTGTGATAACGTGATATTTTTGTTGAATTCCTTTTATTTTATTCTTATCTTTTGAATGTCATTTCTTCAAACACAGCAATCAAATCAATGTTATTTTTTAATCATAATTTTTGAAATGACTTTTCTGAGGAGCAACTCGTGAAATTTATGAAAATGTTACAGAAGTTTGGATGATTTATTGAAATACTTTTCAAAAGTCGAAATTTAATTTTGTCATCTATTTAGTCCGATGTCACTCGAGATAGATACTATATGCTTTTTCTAATAAAAAATATTTATAAATTTTCCCAAAATTCAACGAAAATTGTTTCTTTGTAAGTTCAAACCCACCGTGTATTGCATTCAGTGGGTGTCTTAGGTACTTGATTTGACTTGCTGTTTCGATAATTATGGTAATGAGTACTTCTTTCAGCGTTTTGTGGATTATTGCTTTCCAAACAATTTTATTATAATGCTACTGATGGAAGTTACTATTTGAAACACGTGTACAGCATGCTGAAATTATCGGTTTTATTATGCAACTCCTAAGCGGAAATTAAAAAAATATAATTGGTACTATCAGTAGAAATGAGAGATTAATAATTTCAGGAACAACCGCAAAAAGAGATAAAGAAAACATTCAAGATGAATTACAACAATAAAGCGTTTTTCCATTGCTTGGTTTTACCATGTATATGTAGGCATTTGGTCTCATGTGCTCCATACCCTTACATTGTTAATTCATACTTTCAAGCGTTCTTGATAAAAACCAATTGATTATGTTATCAATAAGAGACAAAATCAAAGACTGAAGATCTTTATAGAAAAGAAAACAATGCGAAATCCATTAAACTTAAAGTTTGTGACAAGTAAGAAATAAATAAGACACATGAAATGCAACATAAATACAGAGTTCAGCGTTGATCAGGTTAATTATAAAGTTTGTGGTAGATATGGAATAAAGCAAGTAGAACGATTCCATCTTGGAGTTCTCGGTATATTAAAGCGCGTCAAACAATTAAAAATGTGTTAAGATGTCCATAAACCCGTAATTTAGACAAATAAATGCTACATTAACTGCAGAAATGATTTCTGTATATAAACAGAAAATAAGAAGCAGACACTGATTATATTTGTACATTAATTTTTCATGGAATATTTGCATGTCAACAGTATCCCAGAATATATATCGATCAATCAACAATGCTTTGTTTTATACAATGTCAAATCAGAATTGATGTTGAAAGGGGTATTTTATTCGCAGTTATGATAACAAAGAGTTGCAAGCTGAAGTTTGGCTACTCAAAAATCATGTATCGAGAAGTCTTTGGTTACAATTAAATGCAACAGTAGATTTTTGCCCAGTGGTGAGTCCAGAGTGGGTTCTAGGGGTTGTAACCTTTTTCTGGGAAATCTTTTAAATTTCCTGAGGAATTTATGTAAAAAAGGATAGAAATGGATAGAAAAAGCGAAAACATTGGATGGACCCCCTTTTTCTGGAACACATTTGAACCCCCTTTTCCCGAGGCTGGATCCTGCGATGTTGCCGACTATTTTTTGTGACCTTTTGACATTGGAGCATATGTAGTTTTGAATTGCTGTGATAGCCGGAAGCCTGAGAAAATATTCCGTATTGGACTAGACCATATTGTATCAGCAAACCCGTATTGGTCCTGTTTTTCTGTATTTGGTTAGATAATCCATTAAACATTTAGTATTGAATAGTCAATTTTAAGCGCATTTGACATAACGTGTTAATAATATAACATAAAATGTGCCCAAAACGATACTATGGAAACCATCCTTTGTACAGCCGATATAAATAAAGAAACGGACCGAATACCAATACTAAGGTACCAGCTGCTTATGGATAATTCCTTTTTTACTAAATGAGTTGTTTATACAATGTTGTATTTATTTATATAGTTATTTGAAAACCCAGGTATAATCCTCTCAAATTGTAGCTTTGTCCCGAGTAATTTATTTTTTGCATTTTTGTTTCCGTATAGGTCTGTAAATAAGAGAAAAACTGTTTTTCTTTTGAGACTATCTATAATGCTAAAAAGGAGACCCAAGGTAAAAGATGTTCATAAAAATTTTGCAAATACTGATTTCATAAAAGATGCAAAATCAAAATTTGTTTTCCTTGAGTTTCAATCTTTATTATGTGTCATTTAACAGAAGAAGAGAATACAGCAGCTATATTTGGTGGTGTTTTTGGTGCAATCATGTGTATTGTTATTCTTCTCATTGTCTTCAAAAAGTGTACACGGTGAGTATAGTATTAATTTCAGATTTTGAAGATAAAAATACAAGATAATGAAATAAGATTTGTAGAGAACAAGACAATGTGCAGACGTAAAAAATAATTCAGAACAAGATAAGCTAAATGATGGGTTATCTTGGCTAGAAAATATCTGGAAAAACAAAGCAAGTCGACGCTTTCTAACAGCGGCGTTTATAAAAACTGAATAACGTAATCATTTCAAATGTATAAGCCGAAGTCAAAATTACTGAAGTTTATTGTAGCAGTTACTGAATATATCATTGTTGTTTAATATAGTACGGGAGTTTAAAACTGTGCATCATTCTTGCGCATCTGACAAAAAATTTAATTTATTATATAAATGTTGCTAAAATAATTTGCAGTGTCTTATAATGGTTGAAATTGATAAAATATGGTGCTTCTTTGAGTAACTATGCAGAATATTGCACCTTTTCAGCAAACTCCTGTTCTATAAATGGGAGGTAATTTGCAGTATAGAAATAATAGGAAAAAATAATTTTTTTGCCATTTGTTCATAATTGAGTTCGGTGACCCCTTAAGTTTTTCATGCAAATCAAAGACAAGTATATTAGTTAATTATTTACGTAATTAAAAAAAAGACTTCGATCTGTTAATGAAGCTTACACCTCCGTCGATAGCTATGATTTTTCTAACCTTTATACTACATTACTGCATACACTCATCAAAGAGAAATTTTCGTATTTGATCAAATGGTCCTTCAAAAAATCAGGATGTACTTACATTTGTTGTAATACTTTTAAATCGTTTTTCAGTGACGACAAACATGACAAATATACCAACTGGACATGTCAAGATATGATAAAAGCATTAAATTTTCTTCTTGATAATATTTTTGTTCGTTTCGGTGATACAGTCTATCGGCAAAAAATGTGTATTCCTATGGGTACCAACTGTGCACCTCTCATAGTAGATTTATTTCTTTATTGCTACGAATCACCATTCATGGCAAAAATTTAAAAAGACCCTTCTGAACAGCATTTAGTGGATATTTTTAAGAATACATACAGATATTTGGACGATATTTTGGCTTTAAATAATCCCGAATTTTCTAAATTTACAGATGAAATTTATCCTGCCGAACTTACTTTGAATAAATCCAATAGCAGCAGTGATCGTACTCCTTTTCTTGATCTTGATATATCAATAAATCAAGGAAAGTTAAACACTTAAGATTATGATAAAAGGGATGATTTGTCCTTCCCTATAGTCAATTTCCCCATCTCGACGGCGATGTTCCGTTAGCCCCCTTCTTACGGGTTCTACATTTCACAACTTGTTCGATATGCACGAATATGCATTGATGCTTCTGACTTCAACGACCGAAATCATTGTCTCACTGAAAAACGTCTGCATCAAGGGTTTAGATATCATAAATTGATAAAAAAAATCTATAAATTTTATTATAGATACATTGACTTATTAAGAAAATTTAGTTCTACATGCAGAGCTCTTATACAACAGGGCATTTCACATCCAAACTTCTATGGAAATATCATAAATTCAAAAATTGTCCTTTCAAACTTATTAATCCGTTGAACAAACGTATTCATAAAGGATATAAATACAGCATTGTTGTTAAATCTTTAATTCTGGTTTTAAGCTCACCTGGCTATGCCAGGGTTAGCTTTTGCCATCACTTGGCGTCCGGCGTTCGTCATCCGTCGTCCGTCCGTCGTCCATCCGTCCGTCGTAAACTTTTCATTCTGAAACCACTGGGCAAATTGGAACCAAATTTGGTCACAATAGTCCTTGGGTGGTCCCCTTCAAAAAGGTATCCGGCAGGTCCGTAGCTCATCCAAGATGGCCGCCAGCGAGGAACATAGTTTTAACATTGGACCCTATGGGTAAACACATACAAAGATCTTCTTCGCAGAAATTACCAGTCGAATTATAACCAAACTTAGTTACAATGGTCCTTAGATGGTCCCTTCCAAAAAAGGGTATCCAGCAGGTCCTAACCTAACCCAAGATGGCCGCCAGCGAGGAACATAGTTTTAACATTTGACCCTATGGAAAAGACATTCAAACATCTTCTCAGAAACTTCCAGTCCAATTATAACCAAAATTAGTCACAATGGTCCCTAGATGGTCCCTTCCAAAAAAGGTATCTGGCAGGTCTGTACCTAATCCAAGATGGCCGCCAGCGAGGAACATAGTTTTAACATTGGACCCTATGGAAAAGACATTCAAAGATCTTCTCAGAAACTACCAGTCCAATTATAACCAAACTTAGTCACAATGGTCCGTAGATAGACCCTTCCAAAAAAGGTATCAGGCAGGTCCATACCTAATCCAAGATGGCTGCCAGCGAGGAACATAGTTTTAACATTGGACCCCATGGAAAAGACATTCAAAGATCTTCTACTCAGAAACTACTAGTCCAATTATAACCAAACTTAGTCACTATGGTCCTTAGATGGTCCTTTCCAAAAAGGTATACGGCAGGTTCGTACCTAATCCAAGATGGCCCCAGCGGGGAACTTAGTTTTAACATTGGACGCTATTGAAAAGACATTCAAAGATCTTCTCAGAAACTACCAGTCCAATTATAACCAACATTAGTCACAATGGCCCTTAGATGGTCCCTTCCAAAAAGGTATCTGGCAGGTCTGTACCTCATCCAAGATTGCCGCCAGCGGGAATAAAGTTTTAACATTGGACTCTATGGAATATACATTCAAAGATCTTCTTCTCAGAAACTATTAGTCCAATTAGAACCAAACTAAGCCACAATGGTCCTTAGGTGGTCACATCCAAAAAATTTATCTGGTTGGTCTGTACCTCATCCAGGATGGCCACCATCTGGAACATAGTTTTTACATTGGCCCTATTGATTTTAAGGGGAACCTCTGCCCAAATTTTTAAATTTTTATTTGAAATGTGGTCTGAATGTTTTAATTACAGTAATATGTATTACTTTGATTATAAGGGGAACCCCAGCCCAAATTTTTTTGAATGGTGTTCTGTTATGGGTTGTAATGGATGGTGGATCTTTCGGTTGCCATGGAAACCAAACGAGAATACTGTAATTTTAGAAAAAAAGTATTCTGCTAAATTTAATGTTTCATTTTTCCTATTGGAAATACCTTTTATCTATGTCAGCCATGGTTCAGGTGAGCGATACAGGCTCTTTAGAGGGTCTTGTTGTTGGCAAAAATATTGATCAGCTCCTAAATGCTTTACATAACTAAATTGAAACAATTTTTCATATTGGCAGTATTTGGCATTCCCCAATATCATGTTCTTCTTTCATAATTGATGATACGAATCTATTTAAAAGTATTTCAATTGAAGTTTCATATGTAAGAAGACTTGATATCATAGTCAACGGAAATTATGTCCTTAGCTAGCTGTCAGTAACTGCGAGCATTTGTCCGGACAGTACCCGTGTGTATTGTCTTCATGTTTTTTGTACTTCATTGTAAGGGCACTTGTCTTGATAAGTTGGCCGCAATTTTTGCGCCTGTCCCAAGTCAGGAATATATTGGTCATTGGCTTGTCCTTGTCTTCTTATGAAATTTTAGTTTCTTGATATTCGGGTTATTGGATGTGGTTTGTTTCCATTGATTTATTCACTTTTTTACCCTTTTTGGTGCCATTTAGGGCTTGCTATATGGTGTGAGGTTCCTCACTGTGTTGAAGACCGTACGGTGACCCCTAGATGCTTTGTTTTGGGTCGTGTTAACCTAGATATGGGTTGTTGTCTTCTTGACATTTACCCAATTTCCTTTCTTTTTCATATCTTGTGTAACTAATGTATTAAAATTTTGTTAAAATTCGTTAATTTTCCCTATCAATTCAACTGAAAGAGCTGATTTTACATGACAGATTTCACGCTTATATGGACGATGATCCATAATTTAAAAGAAAAGAACTGTTTTTGTACGCATTAATTATAAAGTTGAAGTCTTATAAGAAAATTATAGCTGACAGCTTTTAGACCCCCGTATCACCTTAATTTGTAAGTAATGTACGTTTTGTAAAAATGATATTCTAATGTCGTATGTATTTATGATGCACATTTTTGTTATTCCTTTGCAGATAATATTGTCTTCGAAGTTTTATGCAAATATTCTTACAAACCAAAACGGCTTTCCGTAAATCTTTGCTTTCAATTTTCTTGCTCAGAATTTTATGAAGAATCTTTTTTCTATTGTAATATCTTTATAAAATCTTAATTTCAAAAAGCCAGGAAAATATTAATTTTACCCATGGTTACTTTTAAATCCATTTAAAAGACTACATATTTAAGTGATATTTCATTTATTTCAGGAAACAATAGTTTTACTGATATATAACGTAGGTACATTCTTGAATGCACGTCGCACGAATTTAAACTGAAACTCAACTATAAAAATCAATGCTTTGTTGTGAAAAAGTTGTCTCTTGTTTTTTATCGTTTTATTTTCATATTTTTGTTTCAAAGAAGCAGGAAGCTGAAATACATAGAAGCAATGATAAAGAAAAACAGCATCTATGAACAGAAAGAGACATTCGAAACTAAAGAATTCTCTATACCTCCTAGCTCTGTTTACTCATTGGCCGGAACATACAGTGATCCAATAAACAGTGTGTCTATTGACAAAAAAGAAACAGTACCTAGTGAATATGCTGAAGTGAATTACAATGCAAAATCTACGAACAGAAACAGTCCAGAACGCCAAACTATTGAAAATCCGTATCAAATGCCTGAGGCTTAATGAAGTGTCTTTTAAGGTCTTTTACCGTAGCATTATTTCTTTTGTCTGATTTTTTGCTTGTTATGAGAACTTTTTGGTTCTCATTTGAGTTCCCTAAGCTGCAAGTAATGTGATTTTGAATTTGATTGTTTAACATCTATGTTGAATGAAAACTCATGGCATGTTTTATTTTTGTATTACTATGTCTATGAACTTCTATTTTTTAGCTAAATTTGAATGCATTCTGTCAAGTTTTCAGCAATTTTTCATGCATGAGGGTTTGTTTCTTATCCAGTAAACATTCCGTGAACGTTAGATAAAACATATTTATTGTAATAGAATTACAACACTGGATTTTTCAGCTTATAAATTTTTTCAAGATAATATGGGACTTTCGAAATAGGAACGCTCGTGTAATTGAAGGCTGAAACGATCGCCTCAAATACCAGTAAGAAGGAATGACTGGATGCCCGACCCATTGAAATAATTATATAGCACCTAAAATACAATTTATTTATGAAATTGAAGTGTACCTATAATTTTTCCTACATGACAATTCTTTATCTAAATGTTAATTAACGAAAAACAATTAACCTGTTAGTTCGGTATTTTGTCATTCTTTTCACCTATAAGTAACGTAATACCAAAAAAAAATCGTCTGTTTTTCCTCCAGTTCTCACAGTTTTTAGTTTTGTTTTTAAAGTCCATTTTGTCAATTAGTCTCCACTAAAATGAATATTTAGGTTAATTCATATTTCAAAAGAATAATTGACAAGTATGTATACATATATTTGTTATGAAACAAAAAGAAAGTGGGCCAGTTGAAGTATTTAGAGGGAACAATGTGACAGGGATACAGTATATTGAAAATGAAAATTTTACCTTGCATGTTTTAGAAATTTACAGTTTTTATCAAAATTCTAACCCCTTGAAAATACTGAGGCTTCATTCTGTGTATGGCACTCGGTAGATGTCCTTGGTACTGGATTTGGCTTCCTATTTCGATATTTTTGGAAATGAGTGCTTCTTTTTTACTACTTTTGGATTATGGCTTTCCATATTATTTGATTTTAATGCTGCTGATGAGAGGTTACTCCTTGAAACACGTGTACAGCATAACGAAATTTACTGTTTTTATGCAACTTCGGTACTTTTTGTATTCAAAACCAATGTCTATATCTTAAGGATTTTTCCAGTACAATAATATAATTTTCATGTGAGTTTTAGAGACATTATCGTTAGGATTTTTCCAATTTATTGATTTCATGGTTGTCTATATTTGTTGCATGCCATACAATAGTATCAGTTATATCTTTATAAAAAACGATGGCAAATCTAGCATCCACGGAGACAAACTGTCAAAATGCAAAGACAAAGCACTGAATCATGACGTTCCCTTTGACAAAGTAAAAACTGTTCAAATTTCTGGCATTCATTTTCATAATACAGAACCCTGCAAATGTATATTCTGGGTTTCGATTTTGTCAATTCTATAATCATAACTTGCATACAAGGACCGTTCACACAATATCTTGTAAACAAATTGCCATGCACAGAATATTAATTAATAGCCATTTTTTGACATGAAAATATTGTCTTTTATATTTCAAGTATGTTACCTCTATACCTTTTAACAATACAAAAATGTGTATTTGTTAGACGAGTAGAAATGCTTTATATTGGAAAACACAACATATTAGGCTCCTATAGCTTGTTAGATTAGTGGCGAGCAACCCTTAGCCCATCTTTCAAAATTACGTATTGTCCAAGGTTGTGGTCATTGAGTTAGTAGTCTATCTGTATTGGGTTTTATTCGTATGTTTATTATACTATAGGAAAACAGGACAGATAAAGGGAAGGTTTTGGTAGCATAAACTGGTTTGACCCTACCGCTGACTTTTGCTAGTGCCGGTACCAAGTCCGGCTGTCCCGAGTTCCTATCGTTGTTAACGTTTGTCTTTTGTCTTATTTGTGTTTTTCCGGTGTTTTCCCTTGCAAATTGTAGCATGTAATGGTAATTTTCAGCCATTGTAGATGTTTCCTGTCATTCCCTTTTTCACAAGATATAGAATTGTGGCGATTTAAAACAAAGTCGGCAAGTCCGCATTTTGTATATAAAGAGCCCTCTGACGTCAAAATGCCCATTATGGTGGAAATGGTCAGTACAAGTTATGATCGTGGAAAGTATTTTAAAATCATATTAAAAAAGGTTGTTAGTAATGAACATTAATCTGAATTTTCTAATTTTTAAGATGAAAAATAGACTTTCCAGTCTCCTTTAGATTTCAGATAATCCTTATCACTATATTTCTATGGATTTCCAAACGTTTTGATTTCATCTGCACTGAATAGACATGAGTTGTCGAAATGGCCATATTTATGCTCTCTTAACATTTCAGCTATGGTGTAGTTGTTCCTGAGACGATTGCTCACATGCATACACTATCATACTTTGAAATTTTGGCATTTCATATTTTTTGTGATTTCAAAATGTTATACTGATCACCTGTTTATTGTGCCCACCTTTTTTGATTTTATTATGCCAAGTTTTCTTACTATTGACTCGATGAGTGCCCTGTGATTGTTTATATGTTGTGATTGTGTTCTGTTGGGTCTTTTTGTCCGGCAACAGATGACAGTGATTGTAAGATCACTTCGCCTCTTAATTTTTATGTTTGTTGACGATACCGCATCCATGGCATGATAAACATGGACGTAGCTTTGCTTGACATATAGCTATGAATTGCACTCAAACCGGTGCTAGGGGCCGTCTTCATCTTACTGTGAGGTATGAGCAAAGCTCATTATTGAAGGCCTCATGGTGACTTCAAGATAAAGAACTTTTGCTTGTTAACCATGTATTTTGAGAGATTTTCTCTTATGTCCATTTACTCCATATCCCTACATTGTTTATATATGGAGAAGCTAAATTCTTAGTTACTTCAGTGTTTTGTTATTTAGAAAATCTTATCAAAACGATCAGATTAATCATTTGAGATGTGTAAATTCCAATGCATCTATATTTATTAAATATCAAAAATTTAGAAAGCTCCCTAAAATCTCTGAAATCGGAAATGCATATTAGTTTATTGCATTTCATGTACAAATTGTATATTTGATATAAATATAATCCAGGTTCATCCTTTCAATGTCTTCACTAATAGGCTGAATATTGCTCTATAGTCTGTTCAATAAAGTACTGGTCAAGTGTTGTGCGCAGTTTCCCTATGAATTGTTGCATGTGATCGTAGTTTTCGGTCATTGTAGGTGTTTCCTGTGATCATTTCTTCATTAATCAATTTCTTTTAAGAAGTGATGATGGAATTCCTTATAGCAAGCACATTAAATAAGCTAACATATGGACGTGCATTTCATGTGAATTAATATGTATGCTTATACTAAACTGTAACCATATATTGGTCCTTTAAACAATAACAATTGCATCATTAGGAAGGAATTATCAAAATCAGATATTAGTAACACTGGCAAAAGCAACACTTTTTAGCAACTAACTTCTTAGTTACACCTCTGATTTTCCCGATTTGTATGACCAAAAAACCAAAAACTAAAAAGATAGAAGAGTAACATAAGATTTAATTTATTCTATTATCTCATTGGTCGATTAGGTATTCTTTGTGTATCAGAAGATATAAGGCCATGGATAAAAATTATCTTTCGCAATAAGGACATTTTTCAGCAGTCCTGTATGATAAAGCATAGAACATTAGCACAAAATGTATGCATAAACAAAATAGTCCCACTTCTTTAGTACACCGTTTTAAATTCTTCGACGTTTGTTTTTACTAAAATTTTATCTGTCAAGCACAGGTAATACTTGACAAATGTACAATATTTTGAAAACGACGTTATAAGGCATTGATGCAAATTGCTTCTTTTTGATAATCTTAGGATACAATTAAACACAAGGGGTAAGACGAATACGTGCATATTAAAAAGACCGGCTGGTATTGTAAGAATTTTTTGCTATGGTCCTAGAACTTCTTTTCAGATGACAGTTTAGTGTCTTGAAGTACTTCGTTAAAACTTAAAAAAAACAATCAAGAAAATCAATTTCCATTGAATCATTCCCTTGTTTTCTGTAGATAAATTGATCTCAGCAGTAGACTTTTCTTAAATTTTTATAAAGACAAATAATAATTATCTCTAGACAAAACTTTTCCAACTTTGAAATGTAATTATTATAGTCATCAGCGTAATGTTGACAATTAAGATTAGAATTTTGATGATTTTTATAAAATGTATTATTGTTTGAAAAAAAGTATGAATAGATAAGGAAAATCTTTAAAAAATCAAAATGATCAATTTGTATTCGTCTTTTGCTTAAAACTACATAATATCATGTAGATAAATGTTAGTGCATTAAAAACAAAACTAAATGTAATTAATCTGTATGGTGAATTCGACTTCATACTGAGATGTTTTCGAAATTTGAATCACAATAATAAATGACAATTTTGCTTCAAGTAGAGGTGGTTATTTTGTTATTTTGAATTGCACCAAGTATATTTTTTACTTTCATTATAGGACCGCCTTATAGCTGACAACAATTAAATCGGAAAATGTCAGATATCCATTCCATATTTGAAAGATGTAACAAGTCAGAAAAATTCTAATTTTGCTATCTGAACAAATATTTAAGTTTTCACTCATATTCAGTTTAAGTGTACCAAAGCTGAGTTATATGGTCACAAACGTTTTGTGAAAAATTAAGCTGAGTTATCCATGTGACTTTAGGTTCAAATTAACGTGAAAGGTTATGCTGATTTTAAAATATGTAATTTGTCATGCATGATTCATGTTTATAGCCTAAATTTCGTTGATTTCTAGGCTCAAACTGACAAAAACTGTATGTCACAAATATCTATTTATATACCAAGTAAAACATGAAATACCCTGCACAGTGAGGGCTGAATATGGCTTTTAGAACAAAAAAGGGACAAAAATTACAATTTCGACCGTACTTTACGGCACCTCTTGCACAGGTTACTGGATGTACCATTAACAGACAACCCTGATTACTATGCCTATATAGGGTAGTCATTTATTAGACATAGACCTAGTTTTCACTTGCTTTCTATCTTTTTATCTTTTCTATCTTTTTATTTTCCTGATAAAAAAATAGTTAACTACGATATAGTGAATTACGTTACGGCCAATTTTATCAAAAGTGGCATGGAAAGCTTTTCATAGAAGAAAAATACAGGAAACTGCATCGCCTAACATTAGGGGCATACTCAGAAAACATACACATAAATTAACATTCACATTACCCATTAGTATACACATTTATTATAAAGTGCAACTATAAGAACATTACACATTTCCAATTGAATCATATTTGAAAACGAAAGATAAATGTTTTGGGTAAGTACATGTATCATGAGGTAAACATATTTGGTCATCTTATTTTAACATCTTGGCACATGTAACGTAATTCAATGTGTTGTAACGTAATTAACATGGCCCCAAATTGAAGTTTTTCTCTCAGGAAATTTTTGAAAATAGAAAATAACAATTGGGATCCCTTCAATTGCATTTCTTCAACAGCCTAGAAATACATGTTAAAGCATAGGTCATCCAGAAACGACAATTTACCAAAACAAGAGCTTGCTGTAGCATATTTACGTTATTTATGCTCCTCTAATACTAGTATACAGAAGAACGATGTAAATGTTCAAAAATTACGATTTTTATCTTCTAAAAATATAAAATGGATATTATACTTTAGTATCATAATAATACTGCGACACATGAAATCGTGGATGCATTTTTATGAATGGAAGTGAATTACGTTACAGCATAGATTCTTCCAGTAATAGGATATTGATAGAAAAATAATGTTAAGTTTAGAACCATGAAATATCTTCTATATCAAAATAATAAGATGCAAAAGTAAAAATTCATCTAAACTTTGGAAATAAATATATCTGAAGAAAAATAAAAAAGATAAGAATCATTTTCTCCCTGTTTTAATTATTAGATTGTATCTAAATACAGAATACTTCAGAATAAGTAACTTTTGAGCAATATTTTGATTTTTTTCTGAAGTTATTGTATATTTAGCGAAAAATACCAATTTTTACATATTTTTGTAATAATCACGATAAAAAAAATAATAATCTTTATATTTTATAAAGAGGTTACGCAATTCACTACCCAAAATACCCTTGCCCGCTTTGAATGCATGCATAGTATATAAATTAATTCATCAAGAGCTACCTTATGTGTTTTGATATCGTTGGTATGTTGCTCTATCGAAATAAAAAGTTTTTGATTTATTTCTGATTTCAAAGTCTTCAACCGTTTTGCACATTAATTGGCACACTTTAACTGATTTTGGATGTTTATTCCTTCTAAAGGCGTGAAAACTGCTTCCTTCTAAAGGCGTGAAAACTGCATTACCATATTTCTTATGCATCGTTTTTTTTATTTAAAATATTTTTTCTATATTTGGTGACATGTGAATAATGTACAATTTTTGTATTATTTTGTTGGGGTGTGATTGACATTTTCGGTATTATGAACCACATTAGACAACTCTTGTATACTTGAACAGCGTCAAAACATAACCAATGCAAAGCCTTGACGCATTATCATCTAATATATATTTCATTTTCGTAGTTTATATAAAACCTAATCTAGCCAAGGATTTGTATACAAATCCTTGATCTTGAAATATATTCGGAACTCATCGATCTTTTCCCTCAATTCTAGGAAAATTAAAAGAAAATGACACGATGAAAGTTCCCGGCTAGTTTCTATCTATTTTTTTTAAGTGTCCTAAATCTCTTAAAGATTGCGTTTTTTATTGGCCTTAATTTTTGTTAATGATTACTGTATTGGGTTTTATTCTAATATTTAGTAAACTATAGGGAAACGGAACATATCAACCGGTTTAACCCTACCGCTGGGTTTTGCTAGTGCCGGTACCAAGTCCGGCTATCCCGAGTTCCTATCGTTGTTTACGTTTGTCTTTGGGCTTATTTATGTTTTTCCTGTGTAGTTCCCTAGCAGGTTATGAAATGTAATTATAGTTTTGAGGCCTGCTGTCCCTTTTATTTCATTTACTGGGACGTTTGTCTTTTGTTTTCTATTTCCCTTTTGGAATGTAGAATATGTTTGTGATTAATGGAAATTGTAGGTGTTTACTGTTTTTCTTTCGTTTTACTTGCATGAACACTATTTTGAAACAAAGTCATCAGTCTGTTATAATTTCTCCAGAATAATTTTCCATACAAGTTTGCAACATTCAACCAATAGCAATTGTGTTAAAAGTCTGTTGACTTTTCCACAGCGTACCAGCAGATATTGCAGAGGGGAAGCATATGTGCTTAGGGAGGGGGAGTTTTTGAAAATTTTTGCATGGTTGTCTGGAGAAAAGGTAAGTTTGCACATTATTCAAACGCAATAATGTAAAAATGTTTTATACCACGGAACCCAGTAATATATAGGCTACGCGATGGTCAACACAAAAAAAGATGCACACACTATAGTTTCTCCGAACACTTCGACATAATTTCAAACTTCCAGGCTAAAAACGCTATTTTCCAAAATTTTACCTTTCCAACATGTATATGAATCGGATTACTTGTACATTTACATTTAAAAATGCAATTTCATCAATACTTTATCTCCCAAAAATGTGTGATATCAGCGTTGCTCAAACATTTCAAACTTTTTGTATGTGTGCCCGGGGGGGGGGGAGTCATATATCTTTGCGGGGGGAAGCACATTTATATATTTTGCTTTACTATTTGAGAGAATGCACCTGGGTGAGAGCAAAAACACAATGCAGTCAACAAGAAGGACACCAGTGACTGGATGTGTATTTTACTAACAACTTTTATACACGACTTAGATTTTTTTAAGCTGTATTCCCCTGACGAAATTATCGGGTAATTCTTTGCCATAAGCGACAAACGAAGTCAATACACGTTTGAAAAAAGGTTTAAGCATCAAAGACACAGCAAAATATGTCACGAAATCATTTTATTACAAGGAAGAAAACACATTTATATATCAAAACAAAATCTATAACCACTGCTTCCCCCCGCTAAGATATATGACTCCCCCCCTCCGGTCACACATACAAAAATTGTAAAATATTCGAGCATCGCTGATATCACATATTTGTGAGTGACAAAGTCTTGGTGAAATTGCATTTTTAAATATATATGAACAAGTAATACCATTCATATACATGTTGGAAAGTAAAATTTTAGAAAATATCCTTTTTTACCTGAAAGTTTGAAATTATGTCGAAGTGATCGAAGAAACTATAGTGGGTGGATCTTTATTCTATTGACCATCGTGTAGCCTATCAATTGCTGGGTTCCGTGGTATATAACATTTTTACATTATTGCGTTTGAATAATGTGCAAACTTACCTTTTCTCTAGACAACCATGCAAAAATTGTCAAAAACTACCCCCTAAGCATATATGCTTTCCCCCGCAATATCTGCTGGTACGCTGTGTTTTCTATTTCGAATAAAACATGTTAATACTGGCATAACTGCACACCATGGTACAACAAAAGCGCTTCAGTAGGAACGCCAACCTAACATAATATGGGAAAATATTTTTCTTTGAAGTTTTTTTTCCATTTCTTTCCATTGCTTCAAAAAATTTATCAGCGCCTCTCAAAAAAAAATCCTCATTGTTGCCATTCTGAAAAACTATAACAAACTGCATAGTGAAACATAGTGTTCATGCAATTAAAATGAAAGAAAAAAAAACTATATATCAGTAAACAAGTACGATGACCGTTAACCATAAACACATTCTTCAATCCAAAAGGGAACACAAATGAAATACAAAGACAATCGTCAATAACGATAGGAACTCGGGATAGTCGGACATAGAGAGTTCACTGAAGTTTGAAATTCACATTTTTTAAAAAATTTGTATGCTTAAACTTAGCGTTTGTGTCCTGTTTCAAACTGCTTATTTAAATGAATACTAGTATTAAAATATGGCCATAAATAAGCATTTTGAAACGCAAATCTATTATCACACTTGCCTACCCATTTTGAACCAAAAAAAGCAGAAGGTTTGGTGACCGCCTTTTTTCAAATGTACAATGACTGCATGCATTAAGCATGATTAAAATTGTGTTTTTTTAATACCACATTAAATGCAACCTGTTTCGTTTTGAAATTTAATGTTATTGTTATGTATTTCTATTTTCCATGTGTACATAGTTCACAAACATCAAATAATTAACTCTGAAATACATGTTTAGATGATTCGGGGCTTCTGGTACTGCCGAACTGGTTACCAAAGAGAAGCTTATCCGATAGAATTATTATGTCGTTTAAAAAAGACCAATTTAACTGATAATACTATACTACAATGGATATTACCCCTGCAGTGTACATAGTATCTATATACTCTTCCATACATATCCTTGATATATTTATAAATCAGGCTCCTAAATTAAAGATAAAGATTTCAGATTCCGTATTCTCTAAAACAACAGTACAGAGAACATCAGAAGGACAGGGAAAAATCTTGCAATACAAAACACGTCTTACAAACGTTTTGATCAACACTGATATAATGAATTTAAAACTCACTCCAGTCAATATGTTATATATTTTTCTCTTTAATCTATTATTTTTTTCTATTCAGACATCTTTCATGTTTGTATTATATTTATTATATAATTGTAATGCCGTCATTTATATTTGTATACTTAAACATATTCTTGTATTGGGAGAGGACTTTTATAGTGTTGATAAAACTTTTGTCCAATCCCATTGCTTATTCTTTAGCAAATAAATATGTTTAAATCAAATCTTGCAATATTTGTATTGTACTTGACAATACAACACCAGTTTTAAGACCCTTTTTAGAATGGCACTTAAAATATGAAATTGATACCAGTTTTTAAGCAAGTTACATTATGTACATGATTTTTTACCATTGAAATTTCAAGTGTCAAAGTTTGCAAAAACCAGTTGAATAATAGTAGCAGGTATGCATTATGACATTGGTATTATAAATTATACACAAAGAATTTCATTTTTTTTCACATAAAAGATGTTTCGGATTCATTAACAAGTACTTAATATATTATGTATCAATTTTCAACAACGATGTCTAAAAATAGCCATACATAGACTTTGTAAATATAATATTTTACATTTATTTAAGTTCACAGACACGATAATCCATGTTATTCCACTATATAATTATAACTTGACTAATAATGAATTTTCATTGGCCAAGACTGTCACACGTGACTATGAACAAAACATCGTGTCTCCCGCTGAACGTCGTGTCCAAATATCATATTCCCCTCATTCGAAATTCTCTAGATTTTACATGAGTTATCACAGTAAGGAGGTGTTCGGAGTTAACATGGTTAGGAAAAGCTCACTGTTGCCTATAGCCAAGAATTTTAACTGAAGGCCTCAACAACACAGTTTTAATTATTTTCATTTGTGTTGTTATGTCAATTTCAAAAATCAATAAAACAAAGTTATTCCAGCAACGACATTGCCTTTTCTTACTATAGTGTACTTTTAAATCTGTGGGTCCTTATTACGCTATTATATTTTCACCGATCGATGATGCAGCGGCTTTCGAATATACGAGGATTCAGGCGGAGTTTCAAGAAAAAATGATTCCAGACGAGTTTTTGCTAGTTTTTTTTTTTATCAAGTTCAAGATAATGAAAAATTTTTCAGGTAAGATGGAGGGGAGGTACACCCGATACAACCTTCAATAATTTGTACATATTAAACTTAGTGGTGGAATAAAATATTTATTTCCCATGCATGTGGGAGATATGAAGATTTGTTTACCCTCGGGAAATCATATTTCCCTCAGGCGATGCCTTCGGGAAATATGATTCCCTTGGGTAAACAAATCTTCATATCTCCCACATGCATGGGAAATAAATGTATAATATTACATTTCTATTATCATGATTTCCATTTGTTAGGCACAATCATATTACAAAAGCGAAGGAAATTTCAACTGTTTTAACACAGGAAGCTTGTATCTAGCCCTTTTCAGTAATAGTTATCACACGAGGACGCGGTGTGTCTGTATCAGATCATCCCGACGGCCGAGGGCCGGAGGGGTGAGCTTATACAGACACACCAAGTCCGAGTGTGATAACTAATTTACATCCCAGCTAATTTATTAAGTGCAGGAAAGCTGATTTACATTCTTAAAAATTATTTCCATGCTTATAATGTCATGTAATAAATATTCTATGCTATAATAATAATATATAAAGCCTTATTATGCCCCACGACGATTCTTTATATATGATTTTTTAACACCAAAAGTCCAGCGAGTTCGTGGTGTAGTAAGTAAGGTAGAAGTCTAGTAAACGAAACGACCCTGGTTCGACTCCCACTATGGACATTGTCATTTTTCAACGTTTTAAAATCTTTATCTTTAAAAATTTTATGGATAGTAAAACATAAGATTTTACGAAGTCCAAAACAACTGAACAGTTCTCTTAATCTGGCCTTGACAAAAACAAAAAAAGTAAAAATATCCTTTGTTCTAACTAGGGTGAGATTGCTCTGGTGATCCGGCTCAGATCACCCCAGTTAGAACAAAGGAGCTGGGATGTAAAAAAGTGTTGTTATCTTTTCCTGGATTTGAACTCTACCATCAAATGGAGGTACAAACACTCTTCGCTTCCGGTTATCACTCGTACGGTTGGCTAACAATACACAACTTAAACCCTAAATGCATTCTAATTCCAACAAAATTAGTGCAGTAGCACAGTAAACAATGACATGGTAATCTAAATATGAGTAGTTTCATTAACTGTGTTCAGGATGAACAACACTTGCCGTGTTGGGTTGACTACTGGAACTGTTAATTTGTATTTAAAAGCCGTAACCGAAGGGTGGACCAAATGATTTTTTGAAAAGGCCTATACATCACAGACATGGTTTTGCATGTTTCTTTTTCTATCATTTTTTTATTTATTGGCACTACTACTTATTTTAACACAATTCAAAAAATTGTTTCATATTTATAGATTTTATCATTTGTTAGATAAAATATTTTTTAGATATTTATAATAAAATGTTAATAAAGTTATGGAGTCCGTAAAAAAGATTCCCAGTGAGAGGAATGTATGCTCTCTATGTAATTCAGTTATGGTCTACTTGTAAGTGAGATAATTTTTCATCAGGACATACTATGATATCTTCAAAATTTGGCATTGATTATTTTTGTAATTCCAAATATTATCCTGACCACCTGTTTATAGTGCCCATATCTAGCTACTTTAAACTGCCAAGTTTTCTTACAATCGACTTGAGTGCCTATATATTTTTATAACAAAATACCGAAGTTACTGTATAACAAAGTACCGAAGTTACTGTAATTTTATTTCTGCATATGGCCATTTCGACATTATGGCCATTTCGACAACTTATGTGTCTTCAGTGCAGATCAAACGTTTGGAAATCCATAAACCGAAATGTATGTAAAAGCTGAATGAGAACAAATTACCAATAAATCACATAGAAAGCCAAAATCAGCTAAGGATAGCGCTGTGTGTTGTAATTGTCCTCTAGCTAAAGACACTAATGCTTTTGTCGAGCAACGGATGACAGTGATTGAAGGGCACTTTGCCAGTTAAACTTATGTTTGTTGACGATCCCAAATCCATGGGATATATAAAATAAGCAATGAAGGATATGAAGTAAATGGAAATAAGACGAAGTCTATACAAATATATGACAAAAACAAGCAATTGAACAACGCTTTTATTGTTGTTTTTCATTTTGAATGCACCATGAGGTGATGGATGTGGCGTTTTTCGACATAAAGCAAAGAATTCCACTCAAATATGTGCTAGGGACCGTCTTGAGAACTTACTATTAGCAAAGCTCATTGTTGAAGCCTCATGAGGACTTCAAGATGAAAAACAACAATGAAATAGTTGTTCCATTGCTTTGTTCTACCATTTAAGGTATTTGAAGAGAATTTGTCTCGTGTGCATTTACTCCATATTCTTTCATTGTTTATTTAAGATGAAACCTTGAAGAGTTCAAAAAAAAAGACCGGAAAACACTGTGGTTGTTTTATATGAAGCATGAGCTGCTTCTCTATCGGTGCATCAGATCTCGCTCATGGTTTTAAATTGAATTCATCCGTATGTGTGCGTCCATTTTTCTTTCTTTAATGTCTTCGTGGTGTTTCCGTTGTTGCCATTATCTTTGGAGTATTCTTTTTGGACTCATAGTTTTCACTTACTTTAAAAACGCATATTCAATGCATTGAAATTTTACATCTTAAGTCATGCTTTTAATAACATCGGAATTTATAACACCAACCCAACTCCGCCAAAGCATTCAGTGCATTGAACTATACGATATTTTCTACATTAGTTATTTGTAAAGGATGCAAAAGACAATGAAAATCATTTGTCGGTTATCTCCATGTACCAAGTTAGATATATATGGTCAAAGTGGAGACAATTTTAATTTCAATATCATTTCAAAAGATTATTTGCATGCTAATTAAATTTATCTCCACTTTGAACAAATATAACTTACTTAGTACGGGCAGTTAATCGACATATGTTTCTTATAATAAAACACTAAAGTAACTGCAAATTAGTGTCTTGACAACGCATGTCTTTCCACTGCAAATCGAATCAAAACATCTGTCAGTCCAAAAGGAATACTCCAAAGACAATGAGCTTTGTAACTTCTCCCTCTGATGTACATCATCAAATAAAAAACAGACCGAATTTCTAATAACTCTTTGGACATTGAGGGTGTCAGCCTAATCACAAACTTTGAGCAATTTTTAACATTTAAAACAGCAGGGTGATATACAACAGTGCATGTTACATCAGCATATAACAACTGATTTATTTGTTGATAAAATTGAAAATTTAATGATGAAAGTAATAATTGCAATGTTTCTCTTTATCTCAGTTTTGTGACCTCAATAACTACCGTAATTGTAAAACGCATTAAAATGTTGACAATGGCGAACTAAAATGCCAATGACAATATGTTGATAACACTTATAAGCGTCGTGTCGGCGCCCATATATAGGTAAGTGAGAACCGAACCGTTAGCCTAAAACGAACAATCCAAAGAGAATGGCAACATCGGAAAAACAAAGAAAAACAAAGAAACAAAGAATGACATGAGCACGGTACAGAAAAGAAAAATGAAGACAAATACACATACAAAAATGAACAACACGGACCCAATAATAAAAAACATGGGTGAGATCATGTGCACCGATAGAGTAAGCATCTCCTGCTTCTTACAAGACACCCATCGTGTTGAACATGTCAACTCCGGTAGTAAAGTCAAATCCGGTAGATGAAATTATTGTTACTTTGAATTAAGTTTATTAAATTTGAAACTTACAATATCTGAATTTTTGAAGTTTTTTTTTATTGAAAACTAAGGGGTATCGGAGTCAATATAACTGTCATATGGGACCTCTGAATCACCGTTCAAATAATGCAGTGACTATTTCCTTCTTTGTTGTTGTTGGGAGGAGTTCTTCTAATTTTTTTTTTACTTTTACGAATTTTCGATTTTTCATAAAAATAAGTCTGAAATATTATATACACTTTTCCCTTTTTTTCGATGCATTAACATGAATCAGAATAATAAATATAAAGATAAGTCATAGACTATGCGTTCTTCAATTCGGTTTTTCCATACTTGCAACACTTTTGGACTAGGGATGTCAATTTTTACAGTCCTTGTGTCGATTGTTACCAATATATGTTTACATAACGAACAAAAAAATTAAGTATCTCAAATGCAGTGTCGTCTCGTATGAATTTACTCAAAATCATTTGTTTCATATAGATCAAACTTGACTGAATCTACTTTTAGAGGTGTTTTCTACCTGATTTGTCTTTTTGTGTCATGGACTTCGGCTCTTGACCACTCTGTTCGGTAATATTGTTATTACCTCCATTTACCTTTTGTCTGTTAGTCTACCTGTCAATAAATAACGAGTGACTAAGTGTTTATTTTGAATGAACAATTGATGATTTGTTTTGTCGAAATATGCATATAAAGCACTAAATTTGATTTTGTAGATCATTTCTTCCTTTGTTGGGGGGTGAGGGGTGAATTGCATCATCAGCTCTCGTCTAGCAGGCAAAATGACATCACTGTATTTGTACCGGTTAGGTAAATCTTAAATTTAAGACATAATTTCATTCTGAATACTAGTATCTTTGATTTAAAGACTTAAGTTACGCATATTTTCATTTTATCATCTTACGATTCATCCAACAAATTAAGAGGAAGAAACACGAACAAGTGTGAGCAAACTTAAACTAGTAATATGAACGCCTTCAAAACCGCAAATAACTTAAAGAACATTTAGATTTGTACATAAAAAACTGAAGGATCTGGAGTAAATGAAAATGAGACAAATTCCAACTAAACTTTGTATGAAATAACAAAATAGTGAAGTAACTGTGAATTTATTTTCTGTATATGTGCATTTCGACAACTTATGTCTCTTCAGTGAAAACAATGAAAGAACGCTTTTACCTATGATCTGGCCCACTATGTTAAGATCACGATGCCCTTATAAAGGGTACTCTAGTTTCAGTGAAATGACATTAGATTTATAGTAGTTTTGTTAGTTATAATGATAAGAATCCGAACATATAACATGGCGCTTGATTGCTCTTCAGTCTCCCATAGACTCCCATGTTAAATTGCGCATGTTTCAAATTTTCTAGAAATTTTACTAAAAGTTTAAATGAAGTGACACGTGTCTCAACTTAAAGAGGCATCTTTCAAGAGA